>MU737455.1:0-21655 GCA_026770625.1 Nicotiana glauca | reverse complement strand
CCGCCAATAAGGGCGGAATATACCCTACGCCCTCAAAACTCTAAACACACCGCTCACATCGCGCTCAAACACGTTGCGTACGGCCTGTCTCCTGCCGCCCATGGCAGTTGCGTACCAGAGCAAACGCACAGATAGGGGCATGATCAAACTACGACCGTAACCACACTAAAAACATCATACATCCCCACGATGAGAGGCTGCCCAACGTCTCGACTCTATGAGAAAGTGACGGTGGCAAACTCTGCGAAATCCGGACCGTCGCCATGAAGAATACGACCTCGACCAAAGCGATGATCATCCATTTCTTATCCAAAGTCTTCTATAACGTAGTTAAAAAACAAAACAAAAAAAATCCGCTCATCAAGCTCGAACGTGGAACGACCTCGATAAGCGGAGGGACTAATTGTATGGGTCGCAATCCGATCCTATAATTATCAACGGGGTTAATCATTTTTCTCGGCTAAATAAAAGATTAATAAACGGCACGATTGTTCTTAATTAACGACGCTTAATGCCCGCCTAAGATGATCGTAAAGGCCACGACCCTTCTGTTATATCAAAACTGACCCCTTGATGTGGGCCCGAGGACCAAAGGTCAACTTATGCAGATCATATCTATAAATACAGATGGGAGAGGTAAAGAAAGAGGTTCCTCTCCTCCCCCATGGGGGCTCTAAAAGCAAAAGAGTAAAAGCAAGGAGGGAGAATCACAAATAAACCAGAAAAGTGGAAGATCAAAAGAGAATATGATTGTAATGCTCTGAACCTCCCTATGGGGAGGCAGACCACTCTATTATCATCAATAAAGATCATCCATATTTTCGGTTATTAGAAGAACTACTCTTAATTATCGTTTCATCTGTTTGATTCTCGATTTATTACGACTTGCTATGATTGGCCCATAATCTATGTATATTGTTTTGTATTCATAAAGTATGTAATAACTTTTGAGTCAAACAAAAGCTAAGCAGAAAAAGCTTTTTGTTTCCGACGATGGAGAATTGTGTAATCAATGGTGGCTATTTATAGAAGTAATTGCATGGCAAAAACGTAACAGGGGATTTGCCGCTTTTTTACACTTCTTTTGCCACTTATTATAGCCTTCTAGAGGGGATAACACATTTGTCCAAAGGGCTTTAAAATATTGCCACAATACAGAAAATGGTAAAGTTGTCACTGTATGACCTACTGATCGCGGGTTCGAACAATGTAAGCAACTATTAATATTTGCACAGGGCAGACTGTCTACATGAGACAAGAGGGGTTGCTCTGATGGTAAGCAACCTCCACTTCCAACTGAGAGGTTGTGAGTTCGAGTCTCCCCAAGAGCAAGGTGGGAAGTTCTTGGAGGGAATAATGTGGAGGATCTATTTGGAAACAGCCTCCCTACTCCAGGGTAGGGGTAAGATCTGTGTACACACTACCCTCTCAGACCCCACTAAATGAGATTATATTGGGTTGTTGTTGTTGTTGTTGTTGGTAGAGTCATTCCTCGAACCTTATGTGAAAGCGAAATGCCTTGTGCATTGGAGTCCAGTAATTATAGATACATATTATTTTTATGAAACATATTATTTGTAAATTAAATGTACATTGAGTGAGTTTATTTCCCAAAAAAGAAAAACAATTGTACAATTAAGTCTCTGCCAATTCCATTTATTTTATTTTACTTGAACTAATTAGTTAGCTACTACTATGGAGAGGAAGGGAGAGGAAAAGAGGATGAAAAAACTATTTATGGGAATTCGAATTGTGTACCAAAATTCTATTGCTCATATTCTTTTTGGTTATACAAAGTGTTTTAAAAAACTGTTGAATCAGGTGGATTGCATCACATTTTCACAAATTTCCATTTTGAGCTCACCAACTCCTATCATTTTTTGGTTATTTCAATTGAAATGAAAGTACGTTACGATTTTTAACTTTGTATGGAATAGATGAACTTAAACCAAATTACACAGACAAGATTAAAATGGTGAAACTCATTGTCATTTCCATTTTTCAAATGCCAAGATTAAAGACTTTTCATGGTAGCAACACAACATGTGGTTCTCCCGTCGCCATGAATTTCATCTAGGGTGTTCAAATTTAAAATAAATAAAAAAAAATCTCAAATAAAAAGTGTTTAATATATGTTATGTACCATTAAAATATCTAATATTTCATCTATATATATACAGTATAATTTTTCGACTAAGTGTGATCAGTTGACCACCCTAAGGGCTATGTATCTTCGCCATTGGAATCTTCGTATTTAAGAAGTACTCCCCCCATCTCGAAAAAAAAAAAGAACTTCTAAAATTTGTTGTTTAAATAAGTCTTAAACATTTGTATTGTCGTAGATTATCTTATTAAGGGGAAAAATGAAAATGTTGAAGTGAACTTGTTTTTAAATATGAAAAAGTGATATTTTTTAGGATAAACTAAAAAGGAAAGAGTGCACATAAATTAGGACGGAGAAAGTTAGTTAGTTTAAAGTTCAAACAAAATAATATACTCATAATATTTTGCCTCTACGGAAATCGTCCACCCAAAAAGTTCATGAGATCCACCCTATAAATATTATCAAATTTCTTTACGATCACATCAACATTATTATCATCAATCCAAATTATCAAGAGGCGCTAAATATACAAAATCAAAGAGTTCTTTTATTTTATTTTATTTTTTACTTTCACTAAATATCATAAAGACAAAAACCTATACACATAATTGGGCACATGTATTGTGAACTTATGAGTTTATCTGAACTTAATAGTTTCAGTTCAAACCATGTTTATGTCTTAAAATTTTCACGGAATAAGAACAAATTATGGATTCACTATTTGCTTATCGACTTTATATAATTTAGAAAACACTAGTTTTCTTGAAGTTCATTGTTCATATCTCTGATCAAAAGGTATTATTCGATAATGTTTGTCTAACAGACACCCTACTAATCCTAATAAAAGTTCAAATATGTCCTACATTTGTTCGTGAAAGTACTCCAAGTGGGTTAAAGACCATCTCGACGGATCATCCATATAGTAGATAAGGCATATATGTCTAAGTAAAATTTTGAAAATGACACCCTTATTTTTGTATCTTCTAACCACTTTATCGCCTAATTTTGTTTCACGTTTATGTGATATATATACACAATAGTTTCAGGATTATAAATAGAACCACCAGTAAATCAAATAAGCAGTGATAGAACTCGAACTTAAACATACAAAATGTTTTAATCCTACTTTATAAATATCATCAAATTTTAGCTTACAATCACATCAACCATATTATTATCAATCTAAATATCGAAATCAAAGTTTTTTTATTTATTTTTAATTTCACTATCATAAAGATTACACCTATACACAATTGGGCACATGTTTTGTGAACTTATAAGTATATCAGAACCTAATAGTGTCAGTTCTAATCATGTTTATATATTAAAAATTCACGAACCATGGATTCGTTGTTTGCTTACTAGCTTAATATAATTCAAAAATTACCAGTTTTTCAAAGCTTCTTGTTCATATCTCTTATCAAAAAGTGTTATTCGATAATAACTATCTAGCAAACTCACTGCTAACCCTAGTGAACATATCTCTTATCAAAAAGTGTTATTCGATAATGACTATCTAGCAGACTCACTGCTAACCCTAGTGAACATATCTCTTATCAAAAAGTGTTATTTGATAATGACTATCTAACAGACTCACTGCTAACCCTAATGAACATTCAAATATTTATCTTACATTCGTTTGTGAAGGTACTTCTAATAGGTTAAAGTTCATATCAACTTATCATCCATCTTCTAAATAAAGCATATCTTGTCTACGCAAATTTTTTAAAATAAAACCTATATTTTCTTGTCTTCCAACTACTTTATCGCCAACTTTGATTTCACGTTAGTATGAAATAAATACACAATCATTTTGGAGTTATAGAACCGCGGGTAAATCAAATAAGAGAACCGCGGGTAAATCAAATAAGTATTGGTAGAACTACGAACTCAAACGCACAAAATATTCAAATTCTTAATCCTGTCTCTATTTGTATACATAGGTCGAGGAAATATTTAACTAACTTGATGAAATCGCTTAGGCGGGGAGATACAAGTACGAAACCCTAGTTTTCAAGTATAGCGGCAAAACGGCAAATACAAAATGAATTTGCCAAAAATATTCCCAAATTCCGAAAAAGAAAAAACCAAAATTAAATGGCGCCGTTTTCAATTATAACCCAACTCTTTTTGGCGGGTATACAAAGCCAATCAAATTTTTCACAACAAGGACATTTTCGTCCTTTCACACTCCCCGCGCGTCTAGGGTTTTCGTATATTATTCCCCTTTATAAACCTCCGGTTTTTCCCCAATTCGGCTACGTCTCATTTTCATAAGTCGGTTCTTCGTTATCTTTCTCTGTGGTTCTGTAGCTTTTTCAGTCGGTTCATCTCTATCCTATGTTCCCAGACGTTTACTTAAACCTAATTTCTTCAGTTTTCTCTTAAAAAAACCTCCACCCTACGTTTATTTAGCAGAAATTGAAGAATTTCACTGTTTTGTTCGCTTTTCTATAGGATAAAATTCAAGATTCAGCTGTTTTTGAGTTTTATTTAGCATTTCCTCATCTGGGTCTTGCTAAGTTTTTGCTAAAACATTCTCATTTGCGATCACTGAGCTGAGGTCAGTGATTAGGGTTAGAGCTTAGCTGTCCAAAAATGGTGGATTTTAGTGATAAAGTCAGTGATCACGAGGTACTTTTTGTTTTGTTTTTTTACTTTTGATCATAACTTTTTTCTCTTTATTTATTTTATATATGTGGATTAATGATTTTGATTAAATCGGTTTTGATTTTTAGGTTGCAGAAAATGAAGAGATGAGTGGGCAAAATCAAACCCCAGAAAGAGTTTTATCAGAGAATAGTGAAAGTCAGTTAAAGACTTGTGTTGATTGTGGTACAACTAAAACTCCTCTTTGGAGAGGTGGACCTGCTGGACCTAAGGTCATTTATTAACTCATTTATTTAATTTTGTATTTTGTTTTCTTATTATTTTCATTTTTTTGTTACTAATTTTGATTCACTTCATATGATAGCGTTTGACTCTACATAGTTAAAATATTAAATTAACTTGTGTATTGTATTAATAGAATTTAATTTGACAAAGATGTTTAGATTTTATTGAACTATGATTTAATTTTAGTAAAAAAATAGTAATAAATAAATTCAGTACCCAAGTTGCAATAGTGGTCAATGAGGTATGAATTAAAATATATTATTATACTTATTTTTGTAATGTTTGTGTATACACTATCCTCTGGCTCCACATATTTCGGGTATGTTGTTGTATGGTGGTGGTAGGAAGTAGATATATGGTAAATTAGTTAATGTGTGAGTAAGTTTGGCTGGAATATTTGGTAGTTTTTTTCCTATTTGTTATTTGTTACTTGTATTAGTAGGAGATGATAATTACTACATTTGGTAAATTAATTTATGTTTGCATAAGTTGGCTTGAACACCATTAGAAAGAGGAAAAAATTAATTTGAGTTTTTGCAAGTTGTAAATGTGATGTTATTAGTGTATTTATGTTTGTAATTTTGTAACATATCCAGGGTGAAAATGTGTCATAAATTTAAAATGAAGTATTGACTTTTGAATAATTAACCCAAATAGTTGCCCGCTCAGCAATTCAAGCTAAAAATAGCCGTTGAATGTATAATGTATGTATAATCAATATATAATATGTGTATAATTAGTGTATAATTCATGTATATTGGCTAAGAAGATTATATTGTCTCTTTTCATCTTCTTGAGTTGAGGGTCTTTTGGAAACAGCCTTCCTACTTCATACATTTTACCCTTCCCAATCCTTGTTCTTGAACTCATTGGGTTTGATGTATTTGTGTAAAAATCCCATTTTTCAATTTTTTGTTGAGTCTGATGATTTGATCATGTTGAATGCAGTCATTGTGTAATGCATGTGGAATAAGGAGCAGGAAAAAGAGAAGGGCACTTTTGGGATTGAACAAAGAAGACAAGAAACCAAAAAAATCAATGGGATCTTCAAATAAAAGTGTTGGCCAACATCATAATCAGAACAACCAGAGTAGTAATAGCAGTACTAGCAGCAGTGAGGAAAGTACAACCAGTAATGCATTAAAGAACAATAAATGCATTCCATTTAAAAAGAGATTATTGCATTTTGGTAGAGAAGTAGCATTACAAAGACCAAGATCAAGCTCTACACAACACAGGAGGAAATTGGGAGAAGAAGAACAAGCAGCTTTCTTGTTAATGGCTCTTTCTTGTGGTTCTGTTTATGCTTAGAAAATGAAGAAAATAATTAAGAATAGAAGTTGTACTCTCTGCAACATTTGTAGTACCTTTTGGCCTTTTTGGGTTGGTTGAGCAAGAAGGTAGGTGCATGAGTAGAATGTTTATGCTTAGAAAATGAAGAAAATAATTAAGGAAAAAATTGTACTAATGGCAATGATTGTAGTACCTTTTAGCCTTTTTGGGTTGGTGGAGCAAGAAGGTAGGTACATGAGTGGTATCTTAAATGATAAAAAATAGAGCTTAATCAAGTTGATAGCTAAGAATGTTGGGTTGAGAATTGGCTTGTGTTTTAATTTAATTAAATTTATTTGAACCTAATTAGAGTTATTGGTAATGGCTACTTTATTAGTATTGGACGAAGCTTGTTGATCATATTAACCAATAAGTGCAAGTTTGCGCACGTGCATTTGCATTTAATCGACAATAATAGTGTACTTGATGAATTTTGATAGGATTTAAGAAGGATAATGTATAATAAATTTGATTTTTATCTTGTAAAAGCAGAGAAGTTATTTTCGGTAAATCTTTGATTTAAAGAATTCATAATTAGAAAAAAAGAAGAAGACTTAATAGTCGAAGTAAAAGAAATAACAAATAATAATAAAAACCTAAGAATAGGAAATACGAGAGTAACATAACCTAAGAATAGGAAATACGAGAGTAATATAGTACTAAAGGTATAAAAAAGAAATACAAATTTGAAAAGGAAGTATGTTTGATTATTTATTAACTTACTACTTTAATCTTCATCTTCACCTATTTGTATTTAGTCATAATTATTTAAATCTAATAAGAATAATATTGGTTATGCTACACCTTTTAGTTAACAAATCGTTTTGTATTTGCTCTAGATCCTAATGAAAACTTTAACCTAAAGTTTAATACTGTAGATTATAGTTCAAAACACGTGTCTTTGCTAACAAACAAGACTAATTTTTTTCCACAATAGAATAGAAGGTAAATTTAAAATATTCTGTGTAGTAGAGGGTTAAATTTGTATTTTTTCCTTTATTATAGCATTCCAGCAGACATTTACATGTGAGTCACATAGTAAAATTTGTCTCATTTTAGATGCATTCGTCACGTGTTTTAAGTTTCTAGTTTGTCATTTCTCTTTTTGTACTCTAATGACTCACTGAATTTCCAGCTCATGGTTGAAAATTATTTTGTGATACTATTTCTTATTTTTATTACGAATAAAACTTTGCAAAAAGCATACAGAAAGAATAAAAAGATAAATAGGGAACAATTTGTTCACACTCATGGGTCGTTTGGTTGGGAGTAAAGTTATCCCATAATTAATTATTCCGGATTAGTTATTCCACCTTCCCATAAGAATAAAAAATATTACAATCCCGAAATTAGTTATACTATAATTTTATTCAGACCAAATATAGGATTAACTCATTTCAAATTTAATCCCGACATTAAAGGAAAAAATGAACTTTGAACACCAAAAAAGATTATGGTAGCTAGGATATATAGGGAACCGCTCCACCCTTATCTCGATTTCGGGCCCTAAAAATAAATACAAGTTTGCGGTAGAAAGCGTTTTCTCCTTTAATAGGTTTATGTGATAAACATTTAAACTAGTCTGAGAATCTAATGTGAGTACCGAATACTGAGTGAATAATAAAAACATAGACATCTGTGTTTTCTTAGCTAAATCAAACTTAGAAGCTAAGGACTTAGAAAGCAGAAATTGGGTCAACCCAACTAGGGTTGTGCACGGATCGGATCGGATTTAGCACATTTCGGATTCGGATTTCGGATTCCAGAAAATGCAATCCGAATCCGATCCGAATTATATCGGATTTTAAAGTTTGGATCGGATCAGATCAGATTTCGGATAGTATTATTATGTCTCAAAGTTGCAAACTAATATGTATATTTTCTTTGTAAAATAGGCAAATACATTAAGAAAAATTCATGTTTATGCAATTATGAGAGTATTATGGTACCAATATAGCTAAATCCAGCAATTGTAAAGGTAATAGCTTGGAGGAAGATGTAAAGGAAGTACTTACTATCAGAAATTAAAGTATAATATTTATACATGCCCTAATCATTTCGGATTTCTGATCGGATCGGATTGACATATACCAATCCGAATCCGATCAATCCAAAATCCAAAATCCGAAATTGAGTGGATCAGTTCAATTTCGAATATCCAATCCGAATGAACAGCCCTAAACCCAACATCCTCAGTGCTGTACAGAAATAGCTAAAGAGCAGAACATATATTGTAAAATATACATCTCAAGTTGTGAATCAGCTGCTCATCTAAAATAAAACACACACAAAAAAAAGATGACACCAATGATCAGATAAATGAGCAACTAAGGAAGTAAAGGAGACTTGTGCTTTGCAGCAATTGAAATGCAAATCTGTACACTAAGATCAATCTGAAAGTGAACCAAAAAATGAGAATTATTTTAGTTAGAAATTTGGTATCTTTACCAAAAAAAATAAATCAAAATCCACGTCGCGTGAGCGCTATAGCATTCAAAACTTTGCATGCATGCATTGGCAAAACCGTGTAGCAGCACCTTCTTCCTATTTTACATTGGAAGATTGTCCAATGGATCGTCATCATCGCCAAACGCAGTTTCAACTGGTCCAATGCTTTGTTGCTGTTGGTAGAACAGCAAATTAATCAAAATCAGTGAAAAGGCAGCAGCTATTTGCTTAGACAATGACAACATTGAAACCTGTGTATTTAAAAACCACACACGTCGTCGCTTAAGGCGATAAAGCAATTCGAAGCGAAAATTACGCTTCAATTCTGAAGCCAAGTGCTTCGGAGAAGCGTGCACTTCAAACAATGACGCGCAAAGTGATCCTAATGAGAAGGAATTGATTCTTTGAATTTCACATTTGAGAAGTTGGATTAATATCAACATCTTCGTAAATTGGACGATAAAATTAGTTATTATTAATTGCAACTTTATTATCAACAACATATCCAGTATATTCCCACAAGTGGGGTATGGGAAGGATAGTATGTACACAGTCTTTACCTCTACCTTGTGAAGGTAAAGAAGTTGTTTCCGGAAGATCCTCGACTCAACAAAGCAAAATCAGCACAGTTATATGACAAAGAGCTACAAAAAACGAAATAGTAACAACATCCAGGAAAAATAAAAATGAAGCATAGGAAAAATCGGGTAATAGTATCGATAAAATAGGGAACACAAGGAATTCGATTATCATAATACCAAAATCATATATGTTTGATGTCTTCTAATTTCCTTAACTTGTGTTCTTCACTTCTAACTTTTCGCTTAAATACCCATGGACCTTGTCGTTTCTTTGCACTTTCCAACTTTAAAAAACATTGATCTTTTAAAGCAAACTGAAAATAACAAACTATTTCCGAGGGTCTTCCGGAAACATCTTTCTATCTTCACAACGTAGGGGTAATGACTGCATAAATACTACCCTCTCCATATCCCACTAGTGGAAATATACTAGGTATGTTGTTATTGAAGATAACAAATTAAGACTAACCTGCTCGAAAAAGGTACTCATGAGGTCCTCCTGTCCAAATGGCTCACCTCCAAGAAATGAGTTAAGTTGTGATCCGTCCATAAGATTAACGCGTCCAGTTTCTTGCCCGTTAGAGAGAACTGATTCCGCAATAGGAGTATTTATGTTCTGTCCACTCTTCTCCACTGAAGAAATACCATGTTGTATACTAGAATGATAAGAGGTATCAAAGGTTGATCCAACATTATGTAAACACCAGTCCTCTATCGTTTGCTGGTACTGTTCGCTAAAACTAACGTCATTAGGAGAGAACCCTCTAGATCCTCTAATGTCAATGTTAACCTCTTCCTTAAGCATCCCTTTAGTTGCCAGAGTGGACGTTGCTGAATTGCCACTCGCGGGAAAGCTGCTGCCTCGTAACTGCATGTTTTGGTTCAATGAGAAATCTAACGCTGAATATGCCTGTGAAGCATGATTGTATATACCACCTCGTGCATTGTCAATAATACCATTCTGTAAGGACTGCTTTGGTTCCACGGCTGTTGGGATTCCGTAAAGCAAGTTAACTTGCTTATTGCTATTGTTCAGCTGTTGCTGAGTTTGAGATCTCAACTTGGGATTTTCAAAGCTAAAATGGTTTCTTTGGTCTACCAGGGGAACATATAAGGACGATTTTGTTGCAGACTGACCCAATGCCGCTCCCCAGAGGGTAGCAAGACTTTGTGCAGGAACTTGACCGTTAGGCGATGTCCCAAAGGTTGCTTCTGAGTGTCCGATGAAAGAATAATTCAGTCCACTCTGATGTTGTGGTACACCCATCGACTTCTTTAGCAACAGCCGATATTTCTGCAGCAAATGGTTGGCACTAATAAGTATTTAATCAATCAATCGACCACAGCACTAACAAGTAGTTTAAACTAAAAGTAGTCGAATTCTCACACATGCCTATCCCAGCTTATACCAGTGTAACATGTAACATCAATGACTGTACATTTACAACTAGCTGGTGTCGTCTATATGGATCATTTGCTTTCATTCTGTTCTATTCTAGTTATTTTCGCATTTATTCCAAGATTTATGTCTTTTGAGACAACTTCCTTCTGTAGTTTCGACCTACAGACTAGTGAAGATATCAGGGAACAACTCAGTTAACTACATGACGCAGGTATGCAAAACACATGAAGTCGTTTACCTACGAATCTTCTAATGCATGATATTCTTGAAAGGCAAAAAAGGTAAAGGTCCTCGGTACCTGAAGGCGGCTCGCAACATGTTCTCTTTTTAGCCAAGGAACATTCATCAGTTCCAGAATTTTCTTGGGAACAGCCCCTGCATTCATAGTTAGAGTTGAGACAAGAAATATACGTATATATGTGAAGATAATATTGACTGTTAATGAATTGTATAGTAGAAGACCCTACAATAAGGTATGCAATGACTCAGAAGAGTTACAAATTTTAACTAAACACTGCAATAAGAAATACGACAACTAGAGACAGTGGAGTCAAGCGAGAATGAAATTAATGTTATACTTGTAAAGCAGACAAACAATATAACCATCTGTAGTTGATATTTTCTGTAGTTATAAAGTACAAATTGTTTTACTACTTCAGAGAGAATGAGGGCAGTGAGCGCGGATGTTGACAGAAATAGAGTCCCTTTTGTTGAGCATTAAATATGATACTAGAGCGCGGATGTTAACATTATTGAAGAGGAATCACTAAAAATGAGGTCACTAACTCGAAGACATTACCAACAAAACCAGGAAGATCACAGGTTTCTACTCACTTCTCCTAGTAGAAACAACCATATAAAACTCGAGAACAAGGAAATATGGTTTCATTGGTAAGTATATAGCAAATTCCTGTTAAAAAGAGACCAACAGGCTGGCCACATATCATAAAAAGAGAAATGTTCCATATTAAATGGAGAAAGATGCATGTAAATGCATAAATAAAATTCAAGAAGGAAAAGACTACGCATTTAGTATTCAGTCAGACCTCTCTATAACAACATCCCTATATAACAACCAGTCATTATGTTATAATGTATGTCCTCTAACAGCACTTCACTATAGCAGCCAAAAAAAAGTCAGAACAATCGAGGCTGTTATAGAGAGATTCGTATAACAGGTTTGACTGTATATTGAAAGAAGCAGAGAATACAAGTTATGAGAAGAAAGATGTGATGATGAAGAGTCATGCGAAGGAATGAGATCTCTGATGCAAACATATTCGACGACCAACTCAGAAACTGAGGAAAAAGGAACACACTATAGTCAGCAATTGAACTGAGTGGTTAGATCAGCTCCTAAGAACACTTTTACTAGGTCTAAAGGTGACAGATAATACACACTTCAATTCGCCTAAAAATAACCAGATATTTGGAACAACATAGAACTATATTAACACGATAAGAACTAAATAAATATCTAAAAGAAAGGTCAATGGTTCATACTGTCCATTCCGAGTTGATTGACAGCTTGTAGAAATTTTTCATGAAGCTCCGCTGACCAAAGAACACGTGCTTTCTTCAACACGACCATATCATCCCTTTCTTCAGTTTCATCTTCCTCCTTTCTTTTCTTCGAGCTTTTCAAGTTCACTTCATTAGCTGAAGATGAGTACTCAACATCTTCTGGTGGTTCCTGTGGCCATTCTCCATCTTCTACAATTTCTGATTGATCAAAAACCTTGCCCTTCCACTCGTCCTTATTTTTTCGAACCACGTGCTGCCAAATGTTCTTCAGCGCCTCAATGCGTACTGGTTTGATCAGATAATCATGTGCACCATGAATCACACCTTTCATAACCACATTTTTACTATCATCCGCGGACATCACTATTCAATTACAAATGGAAGTTTAAAGTCCATTCATTAGTACAAAAGTCAGCAGTTTCTAAACTTAGGAACAACAACACAGTTTGTAATACACGAAAACAAGATACTCACTTATAACAGGCAGGTCCATCTCCAAACCAATGTGCTCAAGAAGCTTAAAACCATCCATGTCTGGCATGTGGACATCACTTATAACCAAGTGAAATTCGTTTTTGTTTTCGCGTAGCAACGACAATGCAACCTCTGCTCGATTACACGTGGTGACTGAAGAAACCATTAAATTGAAATGAATTGCAAGGAGAAGATAAGAAAAGAACAAGTTCTTCAGTTCAGGATCAACATATCAACCAACCTATACATGTTCCTTGTATTTTTTCTTTTGATTTAAGACTCAGATTAACCTTAAAAATTACAACTTGGTAAACTTCAAGGGTCTGTAGAAACATGAAAAAACAAATCCTGGCCAAAGTCTTTTTCCAGCATGAATTCTCAACATAACCACTTCCTAAATCACCGAAAAATCGAATTTTCAGAAACTTACTACTCCTACTTTTTAATGGTTTAATTCTGCCTGCTTGTGAGGTTCCTCACACTGCCGGTCTCAAATCTTGATAAATTGCAGTAGGTTGACGGTTAGCATTGGTTAACTTTTGATGAATCCTGAATTAACGGCGGATGGAGCATACATACAACCGATTCAACTAAACGCAATATTTTAGTCACAAGGTATAGATATATATATTTAAGTAATCACAAAATTGTCAGAAAGTTATTTTGAAACCATAACTTCTAAAGTGTAATAGTTAAGTGGTAAAACCTAAAGGCTGAATCCATCAAATTTCAATCCAGAATGTACCTCCGCCTACTATTTACTAGTTTGGAATTGGGGCGTCGTGGTAGTTTCCCTTCTTTTTTTTTTTTTTTTTTTGACTTCCGCTCAGGGTCCCAATTTTGGGCCTGACTAATCCGGATTCGATTTTGGAGATACAAAGTTTCCTACCAAAGACAACTCTATTTCCATGGCTTGAACCCGTAACCTCTAGTTAAGGATGAAGGTATGAGCGAATGTAGAGTTTGGTCGCCGCGTTCATCTGAACCCTGTACTTCCAACGCGGAACATAAATTTATGTGTAAAAATATTAAAATTGCTTGTGCTCTTTAATGGCTTATCCCCTCCTTCAAATTCCTTAATTCAACAAGATTCAGGATTTCTAATAAAACCAAACACACTAAGTACACAACGCATTCATTATTTTTCTCCCTAAAACTCCGGCTCACAATGAAAATAAAATGAATAAAAACTTGAACTTTATACAATATTGCATGAAAACTTTAGAACATTGAATACCTTCGTAGTTGCACTTCTTAAGCATCTTTTCCAAGATTTTGAGACAAGTAGGATCATCATCTACAACTAGTAATCGTAAAGTCGGAAACTTGATACAACCAGACATGGGTTCCTTCAATAATTTTCAAGAAACTTACATGGAAAGTTGTCACTACAACCAGTTGACGAAGCCAGGAATTTTCCTTATGGTGTTTAATATATCTTAAATAACTCTAAAACCTAATATTCAACGAACCCTTGCCATAGAGTAGCTTCGCCCATGACTACAACATGATAGGCTTAGAGGGATTTTTGGTTTCCCGTCGCAATATAGTTGAGACCCCCTCTTGAGGCCAGGCCCGACTAATGGGACTAATCCGACTACTGAAAAATATTGCTTGTAGCCGCTCTTAAAATAATAATAATAAAAATATATATTTATTTATATATAAAAAATATATAAATTTTATAGTATATATTTTTGCGGCTACCATTTATTAATGCCTAATTTATTATATTCATTAATACCTACGTTTATTTTATTCTAATCTAACAAGTTTTTTTTCCACTGTTTTTTTAGTGTCTAATTTAGAGTATATGGATAAGCTTGAGTTGATTGCTATATATCACGAACGTGTTATACTAGAAGTAGTAGTTTCACCGTCAAAGGATATGGTGCAGTAGATGAAATTATTCTTTCACTAATCAGAAGTCTCGAGTTTGAGTTATGGGTATGGAAAAATCCGGCGCGAATCCGGATATAGTCGGGCTCCAATACGAGTACCGAACACCGGGTGAGAAACCAGAAAAAAAGGGAATATAATCGGACTCCAATGTGGGAACCGGACACTGGGTGGGAAACCAAAAAAGAAGAAGAAGTAGTAGTTCCATTAATTTTTTCAATTTAAAACACTTACTCAGGATTAAGTCTAATTAATTTGAGGATTATTAAGCTAAGTCAATATTCTGATTTACTAGTTTGACTCAAACTCTTTTTTATGATCTGAAATTTTATATTTCATTTAAGTGATCATAAAGTTCATTAATGACTTTACTAAATGAAGATTTTAAATGTCCTTAAGGATCGTCATAGAGATTAGTTATATAAATTTATTATATATAGATTATATCTTATTGTTTAGCTAGATACGTATATGTTTTAAAATATTACTTTCAGCTAGAGATATGTTTAAGATATACTAAAACTGTGTGAAATTTTTTAACTAAATTAATCTCCTTAAAACACACATATTATTTTTCTCCCTAAAACTCGACTCGAAATGAAAATAAAATGAATAAAGACTTGAACTTTATACAAATATTGCATGCAAACTTTAGAGCAAAATGTTGAATACCTTCGTAGTGGCACTTCTTAAGCATCTTTTCCAGATTTTGAGACAAGTAGGATCATCATTTACAACCAATATCAAAGTCGGAAACTTAAATGGAACTACATATGGCTTTCGTTCTTTGGTAATTCTAAAAAAACGTGAAAAATAGGGCGCCCCTTTTTCTGTTGTCGTTTTGTCTTTCTGTTTGTATCTATACCCGTTTTTTTGTTAAAAGCTATTTAAAAAGACTATTTTGCGCTTCTTTATTAAAAGACTACTTTCTCTCCAAGTATACGCTAGTCCTCTATTGTCTTTGTCTCTGTCTTCCGTTATTCGCATTTTTTGATTTGTTCTTCTCTGAAATCAAACGGTTTTCGTCGTTGTTTTGATTTTTCAACTACTAGTCGTCGTTGTTCCCACATTACGATTTAATCACAGGTACATTGCATTAACTTTCTGGGTTTTATTTTACGATTTAATTTCTGGTTTTGGTTTTGATAGTCATGTATTTATGATAAAATATTTTCTTAGGGTTTAGTTTGATAAGTGCATTAGTTTTACTTTTATGATTGTGTTTTTAGATTTTTTGAACGAGTGTTTATGTTGTTGATGAAAATTCAATAAATTCTTCTGTGATTAGATGTTCAAATTTTTTAAAATTTTGAGAGTTAAACAGATGATATTATTAAAGTATGAAGTTTATAATAGTTCAATGATATCTTAGATAGGAGCTGGAGTTTTTTTTCATGTTTTGGCATTATTTTTGGATTTGAATTTGTGTTTTGTTTTTTTAAAAACAACAACATATTTTTTTGCTGTATGTTTTGTGCTTGTAACTGGTGAAGTTCAGCTTTAGGAGCTGAAGTTTTGTGTTTGTAACTGGTGAAGTCCAGCTTTAGGAGTTAAAGTTTTTGTGTTTGTAACTGGTGAAGTCCAGATTTAGGAGCTGGAGTTTTTGTGTTTGTTACTGGTAAGTTTTTATTTTATACCTGTCGAACTTCAACTCTAGGGCTGAAGTTTTTGTCTTTGTAACTGTCGAACTTCAACCTTCTTAGGTATTGAAGTTTTAACTGATCTTTTTCATAATGTCCTGATGCTATTTTTTGTATCTTTTACTTTTTTTTTGAACAGATGGCTCCTAAAGCACCTAAAGATCCTAAAGCACCTAAAGAAGGCAAAGCACCTAAAGCACCTAGACTACCTGTAATACCCCCGGGTCCTTATGTCCCCGCTCCTCCACCTACAATACTAGGACAAAGATATTTTGAGTTTGGAGATATGTTTAACTCTAAGGGTTACTGGAAGGGGAATCATGATTTGAAGAAATTAATTGCAACTTTCTTGACTCCTACACAATGAGATAAGCTTAATAATGGTACATTTAGATACATTATGGCTACGGAGAATTTGAAATGCAGCATAAAGTTGGTTCATTTTCTGTGTCTTTCTCGAATATTCAGAATGATCGAGACTCCATTAGTTTCAAGATTTTTGGCCATGATGTTTCCTTCACCATTGAAGACATTCACATTATGTGTGATTTTCGGATCACAACACATAATGTTAAAAAACCAATTAATCGAGAGAGCAATATTCTGAAGCGCTATTTTGGTAAGTTCAAGGGTGTGACTTTGAAGGATATTCGAAGTTTTATGACTCGCTATGAAATTCCAAAGAATTTTGTGAATCATGTACACGTATGCGAGAGTGATGATGATGCAGTTAGGCTTATGGAAATTCTTGTTGTAGAGTCTATTCTGTTTGGAAAAAATACTGAGTCATGTGTGATGGAGGAGTATGCATCTATTGTTGAAGATGATAAGGTTTGTGCTGAATATCCTTAGGGTAATGTGGCTTATGAGAAGCTCATTTATTCACTGAAACATGCATTGGACAAGCAGAACAAATTCCATATAACTGAGTATAAACTTGGTGGATTTCCATATCCGTTATGTGCTTGGTTCTATGAGCGCTTCCCAGATGTTCGGGAGAAGTATATAAGAGAGGATAAGTACCTTGATACGCCTCAAGTCCTCAGGATGTTACGTTATGTATGTGTGGGAGAGCCTAAATTTTCCGAACTTTATTATATGTTCAGTACTCATGAAGTAAGTTACTTTTTTTTTTGTCTTTGTGTTAATATGTTGATGTATTAGTTTTTTTCTCCTCATAATATACTTTTTTATATTAAACAGAGATATCGCGACTTTCGGGTATTGGATATAATTCCTACAGAAGAGGAATTGAAGTTAATGCCTCTAATTGGGCAATTACCATGCAACCGGATTCGTTCTAAGGTAGTTAATGCAGTTCCTTCAACTGGTGAATCACCTCGTACTTTGAATCGATCAAAAGAAGCGAATCAAACTCCTGTCATTGGTAAATCACCACCTACTCCGAGTCGATCAAAAGGAGAGAATCGAACTCATGTCATTGGTGAGTCACCACGTAGTCGGAATCGATTCTCGTACCTATAGTCATTCTACCTCTTCTACATCTTACTTTGATGACAATGAATTACTTGAGACAATATGCTATGTAAGTTTTGATTTTAAGTTTTTTGGGTTTGTTTTTGTAAAAGTACAACATGTTTTTTGAGCTGAAGTTTTCTTCTATATCTGAATTTTTGTTGTGTGTCTATTCTAGAGGTTAACGACGGAGGTTCAAAGGCATGCAGAAAAAGAAAGAAATACGATTGTGAACGAAGTTTTTGATAAGTTTAAAAAGGAGGAGCGAACTGCTATTGTGGATGCGATTTTTGTAAAATTAAAGGTAAGCTAGTTTATAGAGAAGTCTTTTTATTTATGCTGATGTTATTCAGATTAATCATTGTTAGTAATTTTTTTTCTAGGAATATTTCGATGAGAAGTTTGAATATTTATTTACGATTGTCAACAAATCAAATGCAATGGACGATGGAAATTTTGATTTGAGTAAGCATCAAGAATGACAGGATGAACGATTGTTACGAACATCCATCGGCTTTTGAAGGCGATCAACATGTTCAAGAACAAGTTGAAGAGGAACATTCCAGTGCTGATAGATTGAGCAGAGATGGAAATGATGAAGCACAATTATCAACTGAAAATATTGGAAGCAAGCAAGGTGCATATAATCAAGTTGTTGAGACTGAAGAACATACTGCTCATGACGCATTGCGTAAAGTCGCAGATAATAATGCTACACATAATGAAGCGGCTGTTGAAGGTGATGAACATGTTCAACAACAAGGTGGAGAGGAAAAATCCAGTGTTTGTAGATAGAGTAAATATGGAAATGATGAAGAGTTAACAACTGAGAAAGGTGCAGATGATCAAGTTGTTGGAAAAGGAAATTTGTTTGGTGATGGAGATCAAGCACCTGTTTGTACTTTAGAGCTGAAAGAGAGTGATGTGTCTAGCACTATTGGGAAAGACGATCGGCATGTACGATTACTAGTTATTTGCAAAGAACTTCTAGGTGGTGATACACAAAAAATTATTACTATAGGTACAAAATGTAAAGTTTATAATATTTCAATGATACCTTAGATAGGAGCTGAAGTTTTGTTTCATGTGTTTGTGTTTTTTGTAAAAACTACAACATGTTTTTTTGTGAATGTTTTGGTTTGTAACTGGTGAACTTCAGCTGTAGAGCTGAAGTTTTTATTTTGTAACTGTCGAACTTCAGCTATAGAGCTGAAGTTTTTTTTTTGTAACTGTCAAAGTTTTTGTTTGTGACTGGCTAACTTTAGCCTTCTTAGAGTTGAAGTTTTAACTGTTTTTTATAATATCCTGTAGTGAAATTTTTAGTACAGGTATAAATTTTTTCTATATTTTATATATAGAAAAACTGGTTGATCTATTCCCCCTCTTTATGAATATGCAGTAGAAGTTGAAACTACTTGTGCTTCAATTGACATAACTCAAAAACTCTCTGATGATGCTCAATTGAATGAAGGTAGAGTTGAGAAAAACCTTCCAGAGAATACTGCAATGGTCCTCGATGTTGGTTCACAATTGAATGAGGCTGGAAATGCTGATATTGACAAAGGCATGCAGCCTGGGGAAACCACAGCAGAAGACAAACGTCAAGGTATTCTATAGATCATGAATTTATTATATTTGATCGAAGTATATTTTTTACGGTTTGAAATTTTACATACTTTATTTTCTTTTTATGTTTTTGAATGATTTTTCAGAAAGACTCGAGGCAGCTCAAAAAGAATTTGGTGAGCGTATCCAGCAATATAAAAAAGGAAAAATACATATATCCACACTTGTTGCCTCACAGACATGTGTGAAGTGTGTTGGTATTATTTTATAAAATTTAGTCAGCATTATTATTATTTTTTTTGCATGAAGATACATGATATGTTGGAATGGAAACACCATTTGTATCGCAACACTTAGATCAGGTAGTTATTTTCTGCAATTCGATTACAAGCTGTTTTTTTGCCTAATGTGTATTCTCTATCAGTTTTATTTATGTTTATATTTTCTTGCTTTTGTAGATCTCATCTGATGCATCAGAACTTCTTCCAAAGCCAAAGAGAAGGAAGATTTCTAGTTCTCCTATGCGTGACACCAGTGATATCCCCAACTTCAATTTATGTTCATTTTCACTTGGTAGTACACAAGGGGCTAATTCAGAAGGTAATTCTGTTGCTATTGTTGTTCGTGAAGAGACACAAGAATGTCGTAAACAGCAGGGAGTTGGTCAAGCATCTGCGATGATGGCTGTAGTTTTTCCCATTGCTACTGAACAACAAAAGTTAGTTGTGACGGAGCAGCAGGAAGAGCAAGCAAAAGAAAAGGCAGATAAAAAATAGAAAAGGATTCGTATGGAGAGTATTTGGTTGAGATATCCTTACGTAGGTCACAAACAAAAGAAAAAGGGGCAAGATTGGAAAGTAGAAAAGAATACACGAAGGTGTCCCTTCCATTATGTCAATGAAGACAGTGAATTGATGCAAAGATTTACAGAGTGGTTGAAGATGGATGCCGGTGAATATGATTCCAATCAATTCAAATTAGCTGGAGTTGATATTCCAAAATTATTCTTTACCGAGCTTATGGATCCTCACTCTGATCTTGCGGATGAAGTAAGTTATTAAGTTTGTTTTTTGAATTGGTTTTCAACTATATTTCCCAAAACTTCATCTTATTTCTTACAATAAAGTTTTTGTACTGTAATTTGGAAAATTTCAGCTTTATTCATAGGAAAATGCTGAAGTTGTTTAGCTTATTTTCTAAAACTTCAGCCTAACCTGCTGAAGTTTTTGACATGCATTCTCTAGTTTTTTTCAAAACTTTTAAATCAAACATGCTGAAGTTTTTTAGATTATTTTCTAACACTTCAAACTGAATATGATTAAGTTTTTTTTCATGTTGTTTGTAGTTTTTTCACATGTTATAATTTGTTATTGTTCATTTGCAGCATATGGATGTGGGCATGTATTACTTACGCAAAAAATATTGCTATCGCCTTTCAGCTTATCCAAAATCAAGATGTGCAGTAACAGATTTAATATTTGATCAGTATATGAGTAAGCTGGCTGTTATTCATCCTTCGGAAGAACAGATGGAGAAAATTAAAAAAAAGGAAGCAAAAGAGAATGGAGGATAAAAAAAAGAGTAAATCAAAGAGAAAGAGGATATCCAAACAACATGCTCAAGAAGAAGAAGAAGAAGCGGTTATTCGGCCACTTATGAACTTTCGTTGGTTTGAGGAAGAATCAACGAATGAAAAGGTGGCCAACTACGTAAAAGGCCTCGACCTTTCCTGTGGTATCTCATGGGCATCTGCTAGAAAAGTATTCTTTCCATTTCGACTTAAGCCAATGACGGGCCAGACATCTACGCACTACTTTTTTGGAATTCTGGACTTTAACGATAAAATTATATATGTGTATGATTCCATGGGTAGTGTAACATATGAGCGTGTGGTTGAACATGTCAAAAATTATGCCCGATTGATCCCACACTATCTGAAATGCTTGGAATTTTGGGCACACAATAAATTTATGGGCATAGTCCCGTGAAAAAATTTCAAATTAAGTGGATGAACTCACCGCAAAAAACTAACAAGTACGTGTTTCGCATATATTTTTGTGACGACCCGACCCGTCGTCTCAGGTATTACTGCCCTGTTTCTCCCATATTGTGTTGCTTTATATTTCACCATCGGCATTGGGTGCGTTAGAATTTAATTGGAGTGATTTTAATAAGAAATGAGACACTTAGTCCCTTTTAAGAAGACTTAAATTGAAAAAGTCAATCAAATGTTGACTTATGAGTTAGAAGGCTCAGAATTGAATTTCGATGATTCGGTTAGCTCCGGGTGATGATTTAAGGCTTAGGAGCGCAA
>MU737454.1:7722-39362 GCA_026770625.1 Nicotiana glauca | reverse complement strand
AGTCGACTGCGCTCACTGGGGGTGTGTGCAGACTCCGGAGGGGCTCCTTCAGCCCAAGCGCTATAATACTGCGGCGTGCAGTCCGATCCATATAATATATCACTGCGGCGTGCAGTC
The DNA here is from genome assembly GCA_026770625.1 of Nicotiana glauca. Taxonomy (NCBI): domain Eukaryota; kingdom Viridiplantae; phylum Streptophyta; class Magnoliopsida; order Solanales; family Solanaceae; genus Nicotiana; species Nicotiana glauca. The sequence continues at coordinate 39,245 of MU737454.1, read as the reverse complement.
CGATTCATATATATATATCACTGCGGCGTGCAGTCCGATCCATATATATATCACTGTGGCGTGCAGTCCGATCCATATATGTATATATATACTACTGCGGCGTGCAGCCCGATCCGGTATATATCAAATACCCTCACTATGGGGTCCTTGACCCCTCTCAGTCAATATAGACTTGGCCTCTTGGGCCCCCTCAGCTAAGACAGGGTATTCAACCCTAGGTATTACTCATTTAGAGTGCAATTTTCTAATACCGGTTCATATTATGTTTTACAGTTAAGGATATAACTGAGAGTATGTGTTCAACAGGTAAAGTGTGGTCAATTAGCTCAACAGGCTCCCCTAAGGGTTCTACAGATCGGCACAAGGCCCCAAACATGGCAACTAGCCCAAAATGTACGGATATAAACTCAATCTCAATCAAGAAGTACAGTAGGTCCTCAATCGGGATGGACCGGGTCGAAATCCCTAGCAATAACATCACCACGCTCGTCATACGGTGTGTATCTCATCTCAACATAGCACCATATAGTGAAAATACGGGTTTTCAAGCCTCAGTATATCATTTATAACCATTACTCACCTCAAACCGGCCAAAATCCTAGCTCGCCTTGCGCTTTCCTCGCAAATCGACCTCCTCGAGTGTAGAATCTGATCAAAACCACAAGGAATAGGTTATAATAAGCTAATGGGACATAACCCAATTGAAAGAACTCGAAAAACACCCAAAAACACGAAGTTGGCAAAACCCGAGCCCCGGGCCCACTCCTCGAAAAATTACAAAATTCACATTTTTGGAATCCTCGTCTCGCCACGAGTCCGTACATATAAATTTTATCAAAATCGGAGTTCAATTGCCCCCTTTAAATTCCAATTTTTCCTTACCAAAAACCAAGCCCTAACTTCTTCAATTTTATACCCAAATTCAGGGAATTAATAGATGATTCTTCGATTAAATGACGTATCTAGGCCATGAGACTTACCTCCAATCACTTCCCGTCGAAATCCCCTTCAAATTCTATCAACAAGCTCCCCACGGTAGTGTAAAAATGGTGGAAAATGACATAGGCCGCGGGTGGAATAACCCTTAAAATAAATTCTGACGCCCAGTTATCCTTCTACGCGAACGTGTGGATCATCCCGCGTTCGTGATGGTTAAAACTCTCTGGGATCACATTTACTCTACGCGAACGCGTAGATCACCCCACGAACGCGATGCATCTTATCCCTTTACTACGCGAACCCGACAATACCATCGCGAACGCGATGGTCTACAGTTTCCAACTACGCGATCGCGTCCTTCCTCATGCGAACGTGATGGCCAAGCACCCCATGCCTATGCGAACGCGGCCAAGACCACGTGAACGCGAAGGCTTGAATATTCCAGCACTGCTGCTGCAACTTCTGCAGATTTTTCATAAGTCCAAATTCCCGGCAATCATCCGAAATTACCCCGAGGCCCCCAGGACCTCAACCAAAAACACCAGCATACCCCGAAACATCATACGAACCTGTTCCAATCATAAAAACACATACAACAACACCAGAATCATCAATTCACCACGGATTCAAGCCTAAGTTTCCTTTAAACTTCCGAAACTCTCATTCGATCAAAAGCCTGACCAAACGATGTCCGAATGACCTGAAAATTTACAGACATATCCAAAATCACCTAAAAAAGCTATTGCAACTCTCGGAATTCCATTCCGACCCTCGGATCAAAATCTCACCTATCAACCGGAATTAGCCAAAATTCCAACTTTGCCAATTCAAGCCTATTTCTACATGGGACCTCCAAATTCAATTCCGATCGCTCCCCTGAGTCACAAAAAATCCCTCGAAGCTAACCGAATCACCGGAATTCACATCCGAGCCCTCTAACCACATAGTCAACTTTCGGTTGACTTTTCTAAAACAAGATTCCTTCTAAGAGGCTATGTGCCTCATTCTCAACTAAAACCAACTCGATTACACCCGATCAACTCTAATACCGATATTAAATCATAAAGGAACATAATATGGGGAAAACGGGGTGATAACTCATGTGCCGACGGGCCGGGTCGTCACACATAACTCTAGACCTACTTGTTCTTTTCTCCAGCATATAGTATCTTTAGTGTTAATTTATTATTTTAATTTATTTTTTAGTTAGTTAAACATAAGAATCTTAATATCTATAAGTTAGAAATTGTTCAAGCTTGTATTCTTGGTGATAGTGAACAACCTTAGCTAAGCTTTAGTTCTCTGTGGGATTCGACTCCGGACTTGTGAACTAGATTATATTTGCAACGACCACTTTGTTCTTTTTATAAGGCATAGTTGAGCAGGATCAAATTTTGGCGCCGTTGCCGGGGAACTAATGGTGTAGCTGTAGGTATACATATTGCTAGGTTTTAAGTTTGAACTCTTATTTTTATTTTTTGTATTTGATTTTTTTAAAAAAAAAAATTTGTTGATTTTAAAAAAACATGGCATCTTGGAATTATGAGAGTTTTGATGATGGTAATTCTAGTTCTGATCCTCGTTATGCATATTGTGGAGAAAACTATGCAGGGGAAAATTATCAAAATATTCCCGAGAGCGAGTTATGTTCACCAAATCAATCTTATGTGTGGAATGTGTGTCATATGTGTGGTGGTCAAGATGGTCGCTTTTATGGTTGTGCTTATATTTCTTATCTTCCCCCAACTCCTTACTTTGATGCTTCTTCTTTTTCTTGTGAAGTTAATAGGAACAAAGAACCCAGGTATGAGGACCTGAAAGAGATCGAGGATATGCTAAAGTGCCCTATGGAACAATATGATGAGATAAAACTACGGGTACAAAGGCAAGGGGCAACTATTCACAACTTGGAGGCTCAAGCGAATAAATTAATTGAACCTTGTGAAGCGCAACAAGTTGACATTGTGGAAACTAGCCAATATGAGTATGAATTAGCTGCAGAAATTGCCCTTATACTGGAGGATTTAAAAAAATACGAGGATGAGCTAGAGGAGAAGGCCAAAGTAGAACACCAACAATCAATCAAGATTTTGAGGATGACGATGTCGTATCAGAGATACTAGAGTCAACCAAGGATATTGATGATACATATTTAGTTGACTCTATTTTCATTAGTGTCGAGAATGTAGACAGTCCCAATGTTCATGTAGTTGAGTGCATTGGTCCACATTCCAAGCATTTTTCCACATTGTGTGTGGATTATGATATTAAAATAGAGTCGTCCGAGCCACTTGAGGAGTCAAGGAGTAAAGAATAAGATGCCTACATTTTGGAATTCTTCGTGCCAGAAAGTCGGGAATACACATCTCATCGCCAAGAAGTGCAAAATACGACATTATTTTATTAGGCCAGTCAGATTCGTTCTATCACCCAAGGAGCATAATCAAAACTTAGGGTCCAATTCATAAGTTTAAAGTGGAGGCAGAAAGTGATTCGCGTCGTGCCGTGACGTTGAATCAAGCGCTTGTTGGGAGGCAACCCAGCTTAACTGCTTTCTTTTATTTTTTATTTTTATTGTTCTTAATTATAGTATTTTTGTAGTGTCAATTTTAGATTGTCTAGGAGCATGGAAAGCAAAGCTATTGGAAGGATGCAACAGCAACCAGATGGTTGGAACTAAGTGTGAGGTACCCGCACGAAGGACCAAGCCTGGGAGAAGTCTGAGTACCCCATGAGCTGCTAGTGCTTCGGCCTTTGGCCTACCAGAGAGTTTCTTTTACCCTCTTATTAGTATGGTGTGCATTGGGGAAAATGCACAATTTTAAGTGTGGGGTGAGGAGATTGCCTGGGACTTTCTATGCTATTTTAGTTGTGTTAGTTTATTTGATTTTTTTTTTTTAGAAAAACGAAAAAAAAAGATTGGATTTTTCCTGACAATGGATCTATTAGAAAATTTTCTTGAGGGATTTAAGTCTAAAGAAAAAAAAATTCTTTTGTTAGGTAGTGTAGGAATTACCCCTTGGTTTTTCTTTATGCCGCGGTTGTTTTCCAAAGGTTTTGTTTGAACCGGGTGTAGTTAGTATTTTTTTAGAAATAGGAGCCATTGTGTTGTGTTTTGAAATGAAGTAATATCTCTCGACTTTGTTATGCCTTGAGAATAGTGAGTACTTTTGTTGTGACGCTTAGGCTCAGTTTTTGACTCTTGTATAAGTACCTTAAATTGTATGATTTTAACTTTGCTTAACTGCTTTGACTAGAGTGTCTTGATGAATCCAATCCTGAGTGAGTTATGTGCCATGTGTGTGTAAGATTTGGGTGTTATTCTGTGCATTGCATTTGATGTCTAGAACTTGCCCCGTGTGTTTGCAAAGCGAAATAGTAGTTTTGTTCAATCTTGGAAGTGATATAGGCATTTCTTTGTTGAGTCAGATATGTATATTTTACCCGTCTAACTGTTACGTATCGTAGTTAACCCCTTTGAGCCTGTAATCTTGTTTCTTTGGCAACCACATTACAAGCTGTACCTATTTGTTTGAATTAACCATCTATTTGAACCATTGTAACCTCTTATGAGCACTTGAATTATTTATGAATTGTGTAAAAGTTAAAGTGTGGGGTGGCTGGTTTGGCTTTTGAGTGGAACTAATGAAATAAGGAGAAAGGTACACTGTTTTAAACAAGTAAGAGCCACTTGAATTGGAAAAAAAATATAGTTGGATTGTTGTGAGAGAAAAAAATATTCCTTGATAAGTGGTGGCTTTTGATGTAAGTATTCTTAAAGAAGAATGGGGTAATATACATTGATATGAAGGTGGAGTTTGGTTTGACATAAGCATGGGGTTTGAATGTTAAAGTATATGTATTGAAGTGCTTAGAGAGGTGTAGTCACTCTTATAATGAATCCTACCCATCCCATAGCCTACATTACAGCCAAATAAAGTCTTACTTGATCCTAGACTGAATGAGATCGATTAGTAGAGTAGTATACTACGGAAAAACCTATGGTGCATCTTTTATGGCATATGAATGTCGTTTATGAGAGTGAGTGAATTATTTCCATCTTGAGTTCATAATTGTTCTTAACTTTTATATTGTGTGGAACTACTCTCTTTTGTTATGTGAGGGCACTTGATTCATAAAGAAAAGGAAATGTCAGTAACCACTATGTTATAGTACGTGTGTAAGTTGTGAATAATGTGTGATACTTGTGAATCAAATCTTGAAGTGAAGATGTTATGTTTTTGTGCTTAGTTTATTTAAATATTCTTGGTGTGATGAGTTAGGAGAATTGTTTAAAAAAAGGTTGTGTATATATAAAGTGTAGTTTGATTGCTCAAGGACGAGCAATGGTTTAAGTGTGGGGTGTTGATGTGAGGCTAGAAACTCATGTTTTAGCCGTAGTATTACATTTCAATTACTGCATTTATACGTGTGCTTAAGCTCAAATGATAGTGAATTACACTTAGTACGTGTTTTATTCCTTGCAGGAAGTGATCCCGAGTTCAAAAGTTAATTTGGAGCTAAATCGATCAATTTGGAGCTTTGAAGTCTGAGTAAAAGCCCAATGCATTAAGCTGGGATCGTGTTCGGAGGTCGTGTACCAAGTCTGGAGGTCAAAAGAAGAGAAAAATTTCACTCTGAGAAATTTGCACTACTGCGCCGCACTTTGCACCGCAGTGTGCGCCGCAATAGTGCAAATTCACAACATGCGTCAGAAATCAAGTCTCTGAAGTTTCCCACAACCGCGCTGCACTGTGCGACGCAGCGTGTGGCGTGGCTGTACAAAACTTGCAGAGCTAAGTCCTAATTCGCGCAGGAAAGGGTGTTTCATCTGGGCCCGACCCTACTTGGTATAAATACATGTAAACCCGTTATTTTGGTGACACTAGACACACTTTATACCTAGGAAGAGCACAGAGCCATCGTGGAGGCTGGAGATTCGACCTAAGGAGGCTGGAGATTCGACACTTTATACACTAGACACACTTTATAAGCAGGGGAATACAGGACATTTAGGAGCTGGTTACTCTTCTTTCAAATCTAAATCGTGTTGTAGATATAATTTATAGGATATTTGAGTTAAACTTACATATGATCATTTGCATGCACAGATGACAATGACTAGGAAGACTATGGCTAGCCAGAGAAGAGATACGGAAGTAGGTGAGGGGACTAGCAGGGTACCCCAGTAGATGGGGCCCAATCTGAGGCCTAGGGAGAGACCCCTACTCATCCATTACCGGCTCCTCCACCAGCTGAGAAGATTTCTAGGGAGACCGCACATCCAGTTCCCCCTTCATTTCCATCAGATCAGGACTTGAGGAGTGCAGTGCATTTGTTGACACAGTTGGTAGTTACCCAGCAACCTGCTAGGGCATCCACTAGTGCAGGATCTTCTAAGGGGTCTGGGAATTCAAGGGTTCGAGAGTCTATTGCTTTAAGTCCCATAAAGCTCATGTAGACAGATCATAGGGAGGACCCACAAGATTTCATAGATTAGATTCATAGGATCTTTCGGGTTATGCATGCCACGGAGAAAGAGGCAGTTGAGCTAGTAGCTTTTTGACTCTAAGATATAGCCATCCTTTCGTACGAGGGATGGGAAAGTTCAAGGGGACTTGATGCACCTCCAGCTATTTGGGAGAATTTTTCGGATATGTTCCTTGACCAGTGCTTACCGCGGGAGATCTAACAAGTTCAAGTCGATCAGTTTCTAGCCCTCAAGTAGGGCAATATGAGTGTTTGAGAGTATAGTCTTCGTTTTGACTCATTAACTAGATATGAAACATCCGTAGTTGCTACTATGCAGGACAAGATTCACAGGTTTATAGCAGGGTTGGCCCCATAGTTGACGGAGGCATGTGCCACCGCTGCTAGGGATGCTTATCGGGCGGATTGGGTGGTTATTTACTCTTAACTATTTGTCTTATCGGTTATCGGCTTTTAAATATATTAATCTGCTAGCCGCCCGATAAGGTATCGGGAGGATTGGTATCGGTTTAGCTCTTATCGGGCAGTTTATCGTCCTAGCAAAATTATCAATGATTCTAGGAATCCAGCAGTACTACCAGAAGAAGGAAAATAAGCAAAAAATTAGGACTTGACATGACTTTGGTTTAAAAAAGAAGACAAGAAATGGCTACTCTTTGCATTTCTCTTCGACAACAGATTCCTCTTGAAATCATTAAGGTTTGTGAAATGTGTGTTCCTTTTTTCTTTAGATTTTCCAACTTTCCCTCGATCGCAGAAATCGTATTGCACTAATTGTACAAGAGAAGCCAGGTCTAGTCTCATTAACTTCTCGGGGACAGATCTATTGTTTCAGCTAATTAATGTTCATAAAATATAAGTAATTTTTGTATGTCATTTTGCTCCGGAAGTGATAGATAATGAATCAATTTCGTTTATCTTTGTTAGTGTTATAATAAATCAAATTTTTTTTATTCAACTTCTTCTTCCAGTTAAATTGAATATATTCCTATAAAAATTTGATCAATTCTATATTCTATTACTGGACTCATATATATATATATATATATATATATATATATTCTTAACGGGTTAACGGATTATCCGTTAAGAAAATTGAATAATCCGCCCCCAAACCGATAAGCCGTTAATAAAAAAATACAATTTGTTACCCGTCCTTTAAGCCATTAAGCCGTTACCAGTAAGCCATTAAGCTTCGGTTCGGATCGATTTTGAACACCCCTAAACGTTGCATTACAAGATAGTATGGTTATCTCCCGGATTCAGGCATTCGCTCATACTATAGAAAAGGGTAGGCATCGGTAGCAGGGTACGGAGAGGACTGAGTTAGGGAAGCGTAAGAGGATGAGATTTGCCAAGTCTAAGGAGCAGTCTCATGGTAGTTATAGGCCCTAGTACTTTGAACGTCAACCTCGGCCTCCGCCACCTCAGTTACCATGTTACATGTATGACCGTTATACTTGGTCAGGACAAGGTGAGAGCTCACGGGCATTGGATTTGCAGCAACAACGAGGTTTAGGGCAAACATGGTCATTTCTGTGCGATGTGACATCTGAGGTAGAGGACACTTGGGCCAATGCCAAGCCGGTTCCGATGCTTGTTATACATGTGGACGTCCAGGGCATATGATGCAAGATTGCCCAAATAGAGATTCTGGTCATATGGCACAAACAGCGAGTTGAGCAACAAGATCATCTATGTCCGTGCATTCTTTAGGGCACGAGTCTCAGTCTCCGGCTGGTAGAGTCGAGGCAGAGGCAGTGGTTCCAGTTCAGGTAGTAACCAGAATTGTAGCTAATATTTAACGGACGACAGGACCAGGAGTCTTCACCAGTCATTGTGACAGGTATGTTGACCATTTGCTCTCACAATGCTTAGGCCTTGATAGACCCACGATTTACTTTATCGTGTATTACCCCATCTGTCGCAGGGAAGTTTGGTATAGTGCCTAAAATACTAAGTAATCCTTTTGCGGTATCTACACCGGTCGGAGAATCGATTATTTCTAGATGGGTTTACCGAGGTTGTACGGTGACAATTTGTATTTGTTAGATCGCAGCTGACCTAGTTGAGCTAGAGATGTTGGATTTTGATGTTATCATGGGAATGGATTGGTTGGCATCTTGTTATGCCACAGTTGATTGTCGAGCAAATATAGCTAGATTTTATTTTCTGGGAGAGCCAGTCCTTGAATGGGTAGGTAATACAATGGCACTTAGATGTAGGTTTATTTCCTATCTGAAAGGCGAGGAAAATGATCGCAAAAGGGTGAATTTATCATATTGTTCGAGTTAGAGATGAAAATGCTGAGATACCTACACTTCAGTCTATTCTAGTAGTCAAAGAGTACGTAGATGTATTTCCAGATGAACTTCCAGGTATTCCTCCAGAGTGAGAGATTGATTTTGGGATCGATTTGCTTTCGGGAACTCAACCAATATACATCCCTTTGTATAGAATGGCACCTTCTGAATTGAAGGATTTGAAGGAGCAGTTAAAAGATTTGTTGGAGAAAGGTTTTATCAGTCCCAGTACCTCACCTTGGGGTGCACCGGTACTGTTTGTATGAAAGAAGACGGCTCATTGAGGATGTGTATTGATTATAGGTAGTTGAACAAAGTAACTATTAAGAATAAGTATCCACTTCAAAGGATAGGTGACTTGTTTGATCAGTTGTAGGGAGCTTGATGCTTTTCAAAGATAGATTTGAGGTCGGGATACCACCAGATCAGAGTTGGGGAGAAAGATATTCCCAAGACAGCCTTCATTACCCGATATGTCCACTTCGATTTCCTTGTCATGTCCTTCGGGTTGACGAATACACCTGTCGTATTCATGGACTTGATGCATAGCCTATTCCGGCTATTTTTAGATATTTTCGTGATAGTATTTATTAATAGTATTCTTGTTTATTCACGTTTAGAGAATGAGCACGCGTACCACATGCGAGTGTTACTCCAAACCCTCCGTGATAGTAAATTATATTCTAAGTTTTCTAAATGTGAGTTCTGGTTGAAGTCTGTAGCATTCTTGGGGCACATTGTATCCGACAGAGGTATAAAGGTAGACGCTCAAAAGATTGAGGCTGTGAAATCCTGGCATAGACCGACAGAGGTATAAAGGTAGACACTCAAAAGATTGAGGCTGTGAAATCCTGGCATAGACCTACAACTCCGACAGAGGTTCGTAGCTTTCTAGGCTTAGCAAGATACTACGAGAAGTTTGTAGAGGGGTTTTCTTCCCTTTTCGCACCATTAATGAAGTTGACGCAGAAAGCAACTAAGTTTCAGTTGACAGAGGCTTACGAGCGGAGTTTCCAAGAGCTTAAGAACAGGTTAACCTCAGCACTAGTTCTAACACTTCTAGAGGGTCCATATGGTTATCCCATGTATTGTGATGCCTTAGGTGTTAGGTTAGGATGTTTCCTGATGCAATATGGGAAGGTAATTTCGTATGCTTCAAGGAAGTTAAGGAAGCACGAGCGGAATTATCCGACCCACCACCTCGAATTAGCTGCGGTTGTCCATGCATTTAAGATATGGCGGCATTATTTAGATAATGTTCATGTTGATGTATTCGCATATCATAAAACCTTGCAATATATCTTCAAGCAAAAAGAGTTGAATTTGCGATACAGGCGATGGCTTAAGTTATTGAAAGATTATGATGTTAGCATTCTCTAACATCTAGGGAAAGCTAATGTTGTAGCAGATGCCTTAAGTTGTCGGGCTATGGGTAGCTTAGCACATGTAGAGGCCAAGAAAAGACAATTAACTAGAGAGATTCATCAATTGGCTTGTTTGAGGGTTCGGTTCGTAGACTCTGGCGAAGGTTGGGTTTTACTCCAAAATACTGCAAAATCATCTCTCATAGCTAAAGTAAGGGAGAGGCAGTACGAGAACCCAGAGTTGGTCGAGTTGAGAGAGCGAATTCTGCAGCAGAATAAACCATTGTTAGAGCTTAAGGGAGATAGGTTTCTTAGATACAGGGGTCGTTTGTGTGTTCTAGATGTGGCAAGGCTACGAGATAGTACTATGTCAGAGGCACATTATTCGTGGTACTCCATTCATCCTGTGTCAACGAAGATGTATCATGACATTAAGGATGTGTACTGGTGGAACGGTATAAAGAAGAACATTGCTGAGTTTGTCGCCCAATGTCCTAGTTCCCAGGAGGTTAAGGTAGAATACCAGAAGCCCGAAGGTCTAATGCAGACTATAGAGATCCCAACATTGAAATAGGTGGCGATAAACATGGACTTTATCATGAGTTTACCTCGTTCTCATCGTAAGTTATATTCCATATTATTAATAGTCGATAGGCTCACGAAATCATCTCATTTCCTACCGGTCAGATCTATATATACAGTAGAAGATTATGCAAAGTTATATATTAAAGAGATAGTGCGGCTACACGAAGTACTAGTATCTATTATATCTGATCGTGTGGCCCTATTTACAACACATTTTTGGAGGTCATTTCAGGGAGGTCTAGGGACTCAGGTGAATCTCAGTACAACTTTTCATCCATAGACTGATGGACAAGGCGAGAGCACAATTCAGACGCTCAGGGATATATTACGAGTATGTGTGTTGGATTTTAAAAGAAGTTGGGATGAACACTTACCTCTTATCGTGTTTACATATTGTTGATACCCAATTTTCCCCATGTATTTTTATATACTCAAAATAGTCTCAAAATAGCATGTACATGCATATATAAGCATGCCCAAGAATTTTGGTATTTTCCCCTTATTTTTAAAGATTTTAAAAGCAATTTATTGTCCATTTTAGCAGTACAAAACCAATAATTGTCCCAAAAAATTATCCTTTTTGTGATTAACCTATTTTATTCTCATATTTACACCAAGATATAATTAATATAATTTTTGCATATTTTTTACGCATTTGTTTGGTATTTTTAAAGCTAGGTTGCATATAATTGCAATTATAGCATATTTTACGATTAGCAGCATTTTATAATTATAAAATCATTTTCAGTATTTTTAGATTAATATTTATATGTTATTAATTAGTCCAGTACCTTTAATTTGTTATAAAATCTTTTTTAACTATTTTATAAAAAATAAAAGATGGAAAATTGGCTATTTAACAAACAACCCTTTATTATTTCATTCCTAGCCAATTTAACCACAACCCCCATCAGATTTAATTGGTCAAATACCCAATTAAAACACCCCAGCCTAATCCTTAATATAACACGGCCCAACCCCGATTTAATCTAAGCCGTTGATCAAATAAAATCAACGGACCAGATTACCTTTCCTTAATTAAAAATCTAACTACCCCCCTGACCCCTCATTCTTCGCCGTCTCTCATCTCTCTACTCTCTCTCTCTATCTCTAGTCTCTTGTATAGACTTCTATCTCTTCCCCATCTCCGACGAATCCCTTCATCTTCTCCGGCAACCTTCTCCACCGGAGACCATGGATTCCTCACCCTCTGCCTCGTATGGTTCTCTCATGCCGGTAAATGTGATCCCTAAGGCCCTCAAAGGTCGAGTACCCGTCTACTCACACCCATGGTGTTCCTGTTTGCTTAAGGCCTCCGAAGTTTGATTTCGGGTGAGGCCTATGACCTTTGAGGCTCGAGCCAGTAACGTTTGAGGTTCTTCTTATCTTCTCTGAGGTTTTCTTTGAAACCCTAATGTTTGGAACCTCCGATTCTTTTAGATTTATAGTAGATATACGCATATTATGAGTTATTATGATGCTTCCTTTAAAAAACTTTCTATTTTTCTGAACGAACCTTCACTTTTAACTAGGGTTCCGAAATCCTTTCTCAAAATGGTTTTCTTTATCGATTTTTAACACTATCTCATGATTTTCCCTCATATTTACCATTATTGAAGTCTTTTCCTTGTGATTGGGTCAGTATATGTGTTTGATTATCATGAATGGCTTGAAATTCTAGTGATTCTACTCTGGTTTCCCATTAAGGTTTATGGCTCTTCGTCTCCTTTGCATGTATCATGTCTACTCTATTGATTCGTAATAGTATTTGTGCGAAAACCTAATTTTTAGACTTAGAACCCTGAAAGATGCTCTTTTTTCCTGTGTGCTTGCATATGCGTTCATGTTTCACTAATCTTTACCCTATGTTGTTTGTCTTTGGGTTCATCTCGCATCCCTGACTCACATGACTCCTAATGTTATATACTAGGGTTTCTGATTTTTTGTCTAATGTGTGTTTATTCCCTGCTAATAACTAATTCCCTGCGATACTAGGGGTCTCTTACTGATTTTTAAAATGGTACTCTGCCTTATTTTATGTGCAAGCATGTCGCCAATTGATTCTTACTTTCCTTAATTCATATGTTCTGTACTTGGTCCTAATCACACACCTTATTCTTTACTACTATATGTATGATTGAAAGTAGTCTTTCAGTTAGACTCTTTCCTTATTTGCACCCTGGTAGCCGTTTGAACTAGGACTCCCCAATTAAAGTGGAGTACTTACATTGATTGGGATTCTAATTGTATTTACTTCTATAATTATACTACACTTTACTTCTTACCTTATTTTTCTACTCGTTTTCAGAACTATAAATACACTACTCTTTCATTAACAAAAGGACATCAGGAAAAAACTATCAATTCTACATTCTCTTGTGCTCTTTCTCTCTTTCTCTCTTTCTCCTTTTATTCTATTGTTGTTCTCTGCTCTTGCCTATTATTAGCCGGCTGTAAGCCAAGGCTAAAATTGTGTTATCATTTTGTCTTTGCATCCTGCTCTTGCTCTTTATGTGACGACCCAAAGGTTCATCACCTATTTTTTCTTTCATTCCATGCTCCCGAGGCCTTGAAAACCTCATTTTTACATGCCTCGATTTACGTGCGCAGTCCGGGCGCGTAGCCGGAAAGCTTATATGTTAAATTCTGTGAAAATTTTCAAAATTTGGCTTTAAAATAATTAAAGTTGACTTGGGTCAATATTTTGGGTAAATGGACCTGGACCCGGACCCGTGATTCCGTAGAAAAATATAGGACTCGGGCATATGCCCGGAGTCGAATTCCGAGGTCTAGAGCCCGAGAAAAGAATTTTTCTGTGAAATTATTTTTTTGAAATTATTAAGGAAAAATGAAAATGAAATTTATTAAAACACAGTGGTATCGGGCTCGTATTTTGGTTCCGATGCCTGGTACAAGTCTTATATATGGTTTAAGCGCTTTCTGTGAAATTTGGTCGAAATCGGACGTCATTTGACGTGTTTCGGACCTAAATATCTAAAATTTGAAGTTTATGAAGTTAGAACGAAAAATGATGATTTTAAGGTTTGATTCATTGATTTTGATGTTGTTATGGCGATTTGATCGCTCGGTTAAGTTCGTATGAGGTAGTTGAGTTAGTGTGTGCGTTTGATTAGGAGCCTCGAGGGCTCGGGAGTGTTTTCGGGGGTGTTCCGGGAGGTTTAGAACTTAGAAATTCTGCAGCAGTGCATAGGCCCTCCCTTCTCCGCGATCGCGACCTCCACTCCGCGATCGCGATGCCTTCACTGCTCTCGACTTCGCGTTCACGGTCCCCAGCACGCGTTCGCGTACATTCAGTGTTCCCTTCAATGCGATCGCGCTAGGCCTCACGCGTTCGCGTAGGCCAAACCTTAGACCCCAATAAATTTTCTTCTACGCGTTCGCGTTACTTGAGCCACGATCGCGATGCTCTGCCCATGTAACCCTTCGCGAACGCATCCTCTTTTCCGCGAACACGAATGGTAAATCTGCCCAGTTATATTTTAATTCTCAGAACAGTATGGTCGCGAAATTTTCATAAAAGCATTCGAGTTCCTTCTTCTCCAAGATCCTTAGGCGTCCATTGAATCTCCTTTTCACCAAGACTTCTTGGGTTAGTAAATCTTAACTCATTTTCTTCATTTTCCATCAAAATCTCTTGAATTCCTAGACCTTAAACATGTAATCTAGGGTAGAAATTGGGGGAAAAGGGTAGAACTAGGGCTTTTCAATTTTCTTTGATTTAGACCTCGTTTTGGGGTCGAATTTGAAAACAAATTGTATATCCGGGCTCGTGGGGGAATGGGTGACATGGAATTGGTTCGAACCTCGTGTTTTGACCAAGCGGGCCCGGGGTCGATTTTGGAATATTTGGAAGAAAGCTTGGAAATTCATATTTAGGCATTGGGTTTAGTTGTTTAGCTATTATTAATATTTTAATGTCATTATTTCATAGATTTGACTGAGTTGGAGCCGAATTCGAGGGGTAAAGCTACACTAGAGGCTTGAGCTGATTTTTGGAGCATTTGAGGTAAGTGTTTGGTCTAACTTTGACTTGAGATAATAGGAGTAGAGTCTTATTTGCACCATTGCTATGTGTCGAGTACGGTGTATAGGCATGGTGACGAGTATCTATACACTGGTGTCTAGCATGACTGTGTGTCCTTATATTGAGATTATCCTGAATTGTTGCGATTTTTCCATGCTTATTTGATGATTTCTATATACTGTAAAGAGCATGAGACATGTATTATGATTACTAAACTCTATGGAGCAATGGCTCGAGTTATATTACAGATTGAGAAGGTATATAATATGAAATGACTCTTTGGAGCGATGGCTCAGATGTTAAAGTCAATTATAAATGAAAAGTGTAAGAAAGAGAAAGAGTTGATGATTACTCCTTTGCCGGGACGTGTTATTGTTTTTGTTGATTTTCCTCCCTTGCCGGGATTTAATTGCTTTGTTGTATTCCCTTGCCGGGATATTGTTCCCTTGTTTGTTTACTTCTTGCCCCGTATTTGTGACCATTGTTTGGATAAGAAAGTATGATATTGGTGGAGCGGGTTGCACGCCGCAACAATGATATCTAAGGGTCGGGTTGCACACCGCAACAATGATATTTGAGGATCGGATTGCACGCCATAACAATGATATTTGAGGATCGAGTTGCACCCGCAACAATGATATTTGAGGATCGGGTTGCACGCCACAACAATGATATTTGAGGATCGGGTTGCACCCCGCAACAATGATATTTGAGGAACGGGTTGCACGCCGAAACAATGATATTTGAGGATCGGGTTGCACGCCGCAACAATGATATTTGAGGATCGGGTTGCATGCCACAACAATGACATTTAAGGATCGGGTTGCACGCCGCAACAATAATATTTGAGGATCAGGTTGCACGTCACAACAATGATATTTGAGGATCTGGTTGCACGCCGCAACAATGATATTTGAGGATCAGGTTGCATGTCGCAACAGTGATATTTGAAGATCGGGTTGCACGCCGCAACAATGATATTTAAGGATCGGGTTGCACGCCGCAACAATGATACTTGAGGATCGGGTTGCACGCCGCAACAATGATATTTGAGGACCGGGTTGCACGTCGCAATGGTGGTTGACGCCAATGTGTCTTATTTGAAATATTCGTGTTCTTGAATCACTTTAAATTCTTTGGTTGTTTCTATCTTATATTGTGACTTCCTGATTATAACTGTTGCCTCCCCACAATATGATCCCCCCTTCTGTTTGTTGATTGTTTACTTCCTGTGTTTCTTTTCGTTGTATGTATATATTTGAACTGTACAGGTTTATCTGGTGGTCTGGTCCTAGCATCGTCACTACTTCGCCGGGGTTAGGCTAGGCACTTACCAGCACATGGGGTCGGTTGTGCTGATGCTATACTCTGTGCATCTTTTTGCACAGATCCAGGTGTTGGAGCAGCATTTGAGTAGTAGTAGCATTCTGGGAGCGAGTTTCCAGTCCAGGGATATTCGAGGTAGCCTTGCTGACGTCCGCAGGCCCGTAGTCCTTTCTATTTTATTCAGTTTGCTATCGTTGTACGTAGCAGACAGTTTTATATTTCCTTCAAACCTTATATTTAGTATTCTCTAGACATTCTTGAGTATTGTGCCACCAGTCTTGGGTAGAGGATTGGTAAACTTCCGCATTTCTTTTAGTAAATTTTATTTGAGACTCCTGCTTTATTGTTAAATGTTTCATTATTTTTAATATTTTCGATGTTCGCTAAAAAAGGTAATTTATGGTTGGTTTGCCTAGCTTCTATTAGTAGGCGCCATCACGACTCCCAAGGGTGGAAAATCCGGGTCGTGACAAGTTGGTATCAGACCACTAGGTTACATAGGTCTCACAACTCACGGACAAACTATATAGAGTCTAAGGGATCAGTACGGAGACGTCTGTATTTATCCCCCAGAGGATAAAGAGTTAGGAAAGTTTCGCATTTGTTCTTTCTTGTCGTGCAGTTCTGTTTCTCAAATACCGGTTGAATTTCTACTCTATTCTTTCGCAGATTGCGAGAACATACGCTTCTTCATCTACCGCTCAGCAGTCCGAGGCCCCAGTAGCAGCCCCATTGGCGGAGCCTCAGGTTGATTTGGAGGAGGAGGTTCCAGCCTCAGCAGTCCCGGTAGGCCCAGCTCAGGTCCCAGATGGGTTCATTGCCACCCCAGTTCTTCAGGACGCTCTAGTCCGATTGGTAGGCCTCATAGAGTGTGTCATTCGAGCGGGTTTGATTCCAGTGGTTCAGCTAGCGGTGACAGGTCAGCCGGGTATAGTGGCTCAGGCCGGGAGTGAGATCACTTTTCAGGAGGCGGCCAATATGGACCGTAGAGTTGAGATAGCTTTGCCACAAGGAGGTGGTCATGGGTCGTATAAGAGGCCACGTCATGAAGGCAGATTCAGTGGTACCTCATCAGGGGGTAAAGGTTCTTATGGTAGAGGCCATCCTCCCAGACCTTTTCAGTCAGCTCTCCAGGTCACTCATGGTACTTCAGGTGGTTATTCACGTCGACAGGGTCAGCCTCAGTTCCCTCAGCTGCAGCGTTTGTGTAGATGTTATGAATGTGGTGAGTATGGTCATAACAGAAGGGTTTGCCCGAGGTTGAGGGGTGCTCAGCCGCAGCATACGAGGTCTTTCCATGCTTGTGGTGATCCTAGGCACATTGTCAAATATTTCCCTCGAGTTTATGGCAGCTTCCAGCATTAGAGTTCTCGTGCTATGATTCAGGCACCGGAGGTTCCACAGCCTACCCAGCCAGCTAGAGGTGGAGGTAGAGGTCTTAGATGTGGAGTTCAGGTTGCCAGAGGTAGAGGCCAGCCAGTAGCTAGGCCATAGGCTGAGTCTTCAGGTGCAGACATTACAGGTACTATTTTGATTTGTATTAGAGATATTTCAGTGCTATTTTACCCTTGGTCTACGTATTTGTATATGTCGTCCTATTTTGCACCCTACCTGGTTATGCCTAGTGATGTTTTGGGTATTTCTATTTATGTATCTACACCGGTGGGTGATTCTATAGTGGTCGACCGAGTTCATCGTTCCTGTGTGGTAGTATTTGAGGGTCTTGAGACCCGTGTTGATTTATTGCTCTTAGACATGGTAGATTTCGACGTTATATTAGGGATGAATTGGTTGTCCTCGTATCATGCTATCTTGGATTGTCACACCAAGACCGTGACCTTGGCTTTGCCAGATTTGCCCCGTTTGGAGTGGAGAGGGACCCCAGGGCATACCACCCACAGTGTTATTTCATATATGAAGGCTCGACGAATGGTCGAGGAGGGGTGTTTAGCCTATCCAGCATATGTTCGCAATTCCAGCGTAGAGGTCCCTTCTATTGATTATGTTTTTATTGTTCGGGAGTTCCCCGAGGTTTTCCCTTCTGACCTGCCAGGTATGCCACCCGACAGGGATATTGATTTCTGTATTGACCTGGCTCCAGGCACTCAGCCTATTTCTATTCTGCCGTATCGCATGGCCCCGCCAGAGTTGAAAGAGTTAAAGTATCAGTTGTGGGATTTGTTGGAGAAGAGTTTCATTAGACCCAATGTTTCTCCTTGGAGTGTGCCGGTGTTAATAGTGAAGAAGAGGATGGTTCGATGAGGATGTGCATTGATTACCGGCAATTGAACAGAGTGACGATAAATAACAAGTATCCATTGCCGAAGATTGGCGATTTGTTCGACCAGCTTCAGGGTGCGAAGGTGTTTTTGAAGATAGACTTGAGATCTGGCTACCATCACTTGAGGATTAGGGCATCCGATGTCCCTAGGTCAGCATTCCGCACTGAGCATGGGCATTATGAGTTTTTGGTCCTGTCATTTGGGTTGATCAATGCCCCAGCAGCATTTATGGAGTTGATGGATCGAGTGTTCAGGCCTTATTTGGACTTGTTCGTGATAGTCTTTATTGATGATATTCTGGTGTACTCCCGCAGCCAGGAGGAGCACGAGCAGCACCTCAGAGTAGTTCTTCTGACTTTGAAGGATAGTCAGTTATATGCCAAGTTCTTGAAGTGTGAGTTCTGGTTGAGTTCGGTTGCATTTCTGGGTCATGTTGTATCAGCAGAGGGTATTTAGATGGACCCGAAGGAGATTGAGGCAGTCAAGAATTGTCCTTGACCAGTATCAGCTACAGAGATTCGGAGTATTCTTGGGGTTAGCAGGTTACTACCGTCGGTTCGTGGAGGGATTTTCATCGATTGCAGCCCCGATGACCAGATTGACCCAGAAGGGTGCCCAGTTCAGATGGTCAGATGAGTGTGAGGCAAGCTTTCAGAAGCTCAAGACAGCTCTGACTACGGCACCGGTATTGGCTTTGCCCATAGGTTCAGGGCCTTATTTAGTCTATTGTGATGCTTCCTGTATTGGGCTTGGTGCAGTATTGATGCAGGATGGCAGAGTCATTGTTTATGCTTCGATGCAGTTAAAGATCCACGAGAAGAATTATCCGGTTCATGACCTAGAGTTGGCGGTCATTGTTCATGCGTTAAAGATTTTGAGACATTACCTATATGGTGTGACGTGTGAGGTGTACACTAATCACAAGAGTCTTCAGTATCTATTCAAGCAGAAGGAGTTGAATGTGAGGCAGAGGAGATGGTTGGAGTTGTTGAAAGATTATGATGTTACTATCTTGTATCACCCGGGTAAGGCCAATGTGGTGGCCGACGCCTTGAGTAGGAAGTCCGCCAGTATGGGTAGTCTTGCTTATGTTCCGGTCAGCCAGAGACCGCTTGCTTTGGATAATTAGGCCTTGGCCAATCGATTTGTGAGATTGGACATTTTTGAGCCTAGCAGAGTGTTAGCTTTCACTGTCGCTTGTTCTTCATTACTGGAGCATATCCGTGATCGGCAGTTTGATGATCCCCATTTGTGTGTCCTGAGAGACACGGTTCAGCATGGAGGTGCCACGAAGGTGACCTTAGATGATGATGGTGTTTTGAGCTTGCAGGGGCGAGTTTGTATGCCCAATGTCGATGGGATTCGAGAGTTGATCTTAGCGGAGGCCCATAGTTCTCGGTATTCTATTCACCCGGGCGCCGCGAAGATGTATTAGGACTTGTGGCAGCATTATTGGTGGCGTAGGATGAAGAAAGATATTGTTGCATATGTGGCTCGATGTTTGAGGATCGGGTTGCACGCTGCAACAATGATATTTGAGGATTGGGTTGCACGCCACAACAATGATATTTGAGGATCGGGTTGCACGCCGCAACAATGATATTTGAGGACTGGGTTGCATGCCGCAGTAATGATATTTGAGGATCGGGTTGCACGCCGCAACAATGATATTTGAGGATCGGGTTCCACGCCGCAACAATGATATTTGAGTATTGGGTTGCACGCCGCAACAATGATATTTGAGGATCGGGTTGCACACTGCAACAATGATATTTGAGGATGGGGTTGCGCGCCGCAACAATGATATTTGAAGATCGGGTTGCACGCGTCAACAATGATATTTGAGGATCGGGTTGCACGCCGCAACAATGATATTTGAGGATCGGGATGCACGCCGCAATAATGATATTTGAGGACTGGGTTGCATGCCACAACGGTGGCTGATGCCGGTGTGTCTTATTTGAAATATTCGTGTTCTTGAATTGCTATAAATTCTTTGGTTGTTTCTATCTTGTATTGTGACTTCCTGATTATAATTGTTGCCTCCCCACAATATGATCCCCCCTTCTGTTTGTTGATTGTTTACTTCCTGTGTTTCTTTCCGTTGTATGTATATATTTGAACTGTATGGGTTTGGTCTGGTCCTAGCCTCATCACAACTTCGTCGGGGTTAGGCCAGGCACTTACCATCACATGGGGTATGTTGTGCTGATGCTACACTCTGTGCATATTTTTGCACAGATCCAGGTGTTGGAGCAGCATTTGCTAGCAGTAGCATTCTGGGAGCGAGTTTCCAGTCCAGGGACATTCGAGGTAAGCTTGCTAACGTCCGCAGGCCCGGAGTCCTTTTTATTTTATTCAGTTTGTTATCGTTGTACCGTAGCAGACAATTTTATATTTCCTTCAAACCTTGTATTTAGTATTCTCTAGACGTTCGTGAGTATTGTCACACCAGTCTTGGGTAGAGGATTGGTAAACTTCCGCATTTCTTTTAGTAAATTTTATTTGAGACTTCCGCTTTATTGTTAAATGCTTCATTATTGTTAATATTATTGATGTTCGCTAAAAGAGTTAATTGATGATTGGCTTGTCTAGCTTCTATTAGTAGGCGCCATCACGACTCCTGAGGTAATTGATGTTCGCTAGTTTCAATTCAAAGCTCCAACAACAATGTGATTCTCTATTTGTTTCAGTTCTTACTATTTCTAGTTTGCTTCTATTTGTGGTTCTCTTGCGAAATCTGTAATTAAAATGTATTACTAGAATGTTATTATGTCTTCCCTTCCCTTTGGATTAGTATACCCCCTTTATGTATGTTTCCAAGCATGACTTGCATACTTATCCCAAAATCTCTATCACCCCTCTATGTGGTTGTTCTTCAAATCTATTTTTTTCCTATGACTATGCATGAAAGCGTTTGAGCTAGTCCTAGACCTTCGCTGGGTTACAGTTTTTGTCCTATGTGTCCCTAACCCCCACTATCCCTGTTTGTATTTGCTCGACCAGCCTTGGTTCTGTGGTCTTTGTGTATGAATCTATCTTCGAAGGTGCTTGTTGTTTATTACTCTATTCTGCTTTTCAAAAAAACTATTTTTTACTAAATAGACTCTCTTTGTTTTTACGAAATGTTTTAAGTGAAGTTCCTTTCAACACTGACAAAACATTTTCGAACTCTCTTGCACTTCACTTTATTCCTAGATACTTAAGTTCCACCCCCTCAGTGTAAGCACTGCTTTGGGCACCTCATGAGTACCCTCTAAACTCTGACACACTGAGGCTGGTATCTCCACACTGCACATGTTTAACTCCTGGTTACTAAGTCCGGCCGTGAGCATGGCCCAAGAGCCCTCGAGGTCCTTAGGGAACTTTGGCACACCCAAGCTACGAAAGGCTATTTTGGCAGTAAAGTTTGGAGGATTTGGGCCTATTGAAGGCTCCCTATAGAATAACTTCTTTTTTTTTTAATTTCACTACTGTAATTCAGCTACTACTGGTTTGTAATAATTTGTAAATGAATGATTGGGGGATGAATAGTGAATATGGGGGAGGGGTATGCATGTTTATTTCTTTGGGTAGAGACATATTTATAGGTTTTATTTACCTATTTGCGCAATAGATAACCTGCTTAGAACATGCATTTCATATGTTAGAAATCCTGTTTTAGGTCTTTTATTCTCAGCATGTTATTGTACTCACTTCGTAATCATAATTATTTACAAACTGTCATTACTGCATTGGCATAGTAGAGATCATGTTTTAGGAACTCTTCTGTGCATTAGACATCCTGTTGCTTAGAGTTTTATACTTATCTGGATTGCAATTGTCAAAACGCCTATTAGCATACTTAATCTAATAATACAAGTACTATGCATATCCTTTCTTTTTAAATCAGAATCAAATATGCATGTCCACTCTTTAAGACAATCAGACAATGTATATGACGCCTAGGCAAACTTTAGGTCTAATAAGAATTGATTAATCATGTGGTTACCAGTTAAAGACTAATTAGACTTTTTTAATTTTGAACTTTGCCGCTTCCATTCTTATTTTGATTCTCTGAACTTCACTCTGTTTTACTAAACTCTCGCCCTACTTTGAAATGATCTCGAAATAGTGTATCTGTTCTACTATGTTTTCTACTAGGTTACCCTTTTCTGCCCAGAATCGTGCTATTATTTTCAAAATATTTATCCTACGTCTCGTCAAGTTAATGTATCTCCATGCCTTTACTATATTTAGAAAGAATGTTTAAATGATTTTATCTATATTTTCAATAACTCCTAAACTGTTGTATACTTCTAAATCCTTCTACTGTCCCAAGTCATATTTCTGAAAACCGAGCATTTTTTCAAATCACTTAGTCTTAATTAAGCTTCTGCTTTCACTGAAACTCAGTGTTTTATTTCAACATTCTGGCTTTTAAAGCTCTTGTCTTTGAGACCTTAAATGTGTTTGAGACGTGCTAATTATGAGCTCACTTGTGGAGGGATCTGTGAGCCTCTATGTGCCTTTGTATGTTCCCCTTATGTGCAGTCCTATTTATTATGTATGTCGCTCGGCATTTTTGCCTTTAAACTTAAGGGTTCAACCTATTCCCTACCACGTAGGAATAGTGGTCCTAAATACCCTCCAGAAGTTATAGGACGGGACGGGTAATAGCACGCAATAAGTACTCGTGATCAACTCACGCGTTTAATAACCTTTATGGGGTGGGAAGGGTAGAATACGGATATGATGACCACGCGATAACACCACGTGTATAAATAATTATCGGGTGTTGTGTGGGGTGATCCATATTGATTATGAACCTAGGACCCCCCCTTTCCCTTTATTTGTTTTTTTCATTTATTGTTTAAATCTTTTTTTTAAATTTCTGCCCTCTTTATCTCTCCTCAAATTTCAATTTACTAGCAATATTATGTGAAAACTCCCTCTATTTGAACCCTTATTTGCTTACTTGTTAAGTGAAGTTACAATTGTAACATGGTCGGGAACCACACTAGTGGATCTTGGGGGGTGCCTAACACCTTCCCCTCGAGATAATTTCTAGCCCTTACCCGAACTTTGGTTTTTCAACTCAAAAAAACCTTTTTAGTGTCCTAATGCACTTTAATCATTAGGTGGCGACTCTTCAATTCAAAACCCAATTCCCAAAAAGAAAAGAGTTGTCCTCCCAAATGTCGTAAACCCGATTTCGCCTTTAAGAAGAAAAGGGGGCGTCGACAGTATGGCGACTCTGCTGGGGATTTTTCTTTTAGGCTTTTACCATTACATGTTATTTGTGACTTTATTGCTTCTTTATTGCTTTTATTTAATGTCTTTATTTCTCTTCTACCTCGAAACTGACTTGGCTTTTTATTTTCTTTTCTTGCTTTTACCGCTTTCCTTCAATACTGTTGTAATCATGAGCAATTATTATTTTATGAACGTGCAAATACGTGACAATTCGTTCCATTCTTGTAATTTCATCTTCAACATCATATTCCACTCGTGCCAAACAAATACCATAGCAACGCTTATAATGAGTGGTTGCGCCCTTCCAATATATATTACCCCCTAAGAATCATGTACCATATGTATATTTTGAAATAAAAAGGTGTTTTGATTGTAAATGGTTATTTCTCTTGGCTAATAAATAATGAACAATGCGGGGTAACACGTGGGGTAAGAGAGGCACCCAGATCCGCTTGACTGGGGCTACCCGGTCGAGCGCCGGTCATGTCCCTCGGATTCGGGGCGTGACAGAACCCAAACGGACGCCACCATATTCTGTGCATTTATTTGGAGAACTAAATGTCGTTTATGCTAATTATTGGTTTAAATAGTCAAGTCTGGCGGGGTAAGGGTCTAACACTTTGTTTTGCAGAAAATAAGGCACGAAGTCCCCAGATTCGGCATGGTAACCAACATTCACCCAAGGTTGAAAAGCTGGTGGGAAGACCTTCACTCTAGTGACCAGACTCTCATCCACAAATATTTGGGGAATTTGCCTTCTCTTATGGAGATCCAGCCCGACAACAAAATTATAGAGGCAACAACTTTATTCTGGGACAGTGATAGATCAGTATTTCGCTTCGGAGACCTTGAAATGACCCCTTTGCTCGAAGAAATAGGAGGGTTAGCTGGTATTCCTTGGGAGACTCCGGGTTTGCTTATGCCAGAAAATCGCAAAGGTAGGGGTTTCCTCAAGATGATGGGACTGAAGAAAAACCCAGACTTGACTTGTTTGAAGGACTCTTACATTACTTTCGACTATCTGTACGAGAGGTACGGCCATAACAAGTCCTACCGCACCTACCCAGATGAATTCGCCCTTACCTCATTGGGGCATATCCACAGAAGAGTCTTCGTCTTTATATTCTGCTTCTTGTGGATGATAGTATTTCCTATGAAGAAGACTAGGATCCATACCAAACTGGCCATGGTTACCCAGACTCCAATGGAAGGGATTGGTGGGCAACCTTTCAGCATAGTACCAATGATTGTTGCAGATATATACTGAGCCCTAGAAAAATGTCAGCAAGGGGCCAATCACTTTGAGGGTTGTAACTTACTACTCCAACTCTGGCTCATGGAGCACCTCAAAAGGGGTGAATATCGGTAAGAGATCCTACGCAGGGACTGGGATGATCATATCGCCTTCCATCAACAAAGGCAAATGAACTATATTCCTAACATAATCTCTCAACTAGAAGACGCTAAAGGATGGGTAGAGTTGTTTGAAAATCTGAAAGAAGACCTAGTGTAGTGGATGTTCGAATGGTTCCCTACTGAAGAGTTCATTGTCTGATCTCGGGATGCATCGTTTCTTATTCTCATCAGCCTGAGAGGAACTTACCTTTATGTCCCTCTCCGAGCCATGAGGCAGGCAGGAAGGAAGCAGATTATACCAAGGGTCGACAGAATAGGTCATTTCAGGGCCAATTTACGGATGACGATAGCCCTCATAAGTGCCAAGCTCAGCACATATGGCACTGTAAAATCATATTGGGAAGAGACTCTATTGAGCCGGATAGATACCATGTCGGTTGTTCGCCATACTACTCAGGTTGGCTGGAAGATGATCATGAATGCCTGGGACAACTAGGGTTTTCTCGAGGTCACAGGGTCGTCGATGAAAAGGCTGAGGAGTGGTTTAAGTACAACCAATTGCGTAAGAGGATTCGGGAGCATGAGAATGAACACCGGGAAATTCAAGAAGCTCATCAAAAGTTTATCGAGGAATGGAAGGATATGGCTGTCAGCGCCAACAAACGACTACGGTTTTGGAGCGAGGTTTGGTAGAATTGGAAAGGAAGTTCATCCAAAGGATCGAAAATTGCCAGAATGCTGAGGGAAGCGAAGGAGGACACTTGGCTAGAGCTTACTTGCTGCTGGGACTGCGTGAGCTGGTGAAGCTATTCGATGGAGCTAAAGATGCCGAGTTTGGGAGGTCCTTCTAGGACCAAGTAGTTAGGAGTCTTTCTTTTGCTTTAATGTAATAAGGCCCACGGCCATTAGTGACATTTTATTTCTGCTATTTTGGTATCGTTTTGGGATTCGTCTTATTTTTTATCAGTAAAATTAGGCATTTGGCATTATAAGTTCTCCAAATCAACTTGTCGCTAGGCCTACCTCGGGCACAACGAGGCACCTAAATTAGGACACGATTTATATTCTTGCACTATGTGTTTAAATATTGCAACGTTTTCTTCTCATAATCCTTATTGACTTGTTGCCTTTTTGTTTTTACTTTTTGTTTATTCCCCTTCCCGAAGGTTAGTTCGTGCACTCCGGCATCATCATCCTACTTTACAAGATCCAAAGGCCCTCCCCTTCCTCCTCCTCTGAGTCCTATCAGAAACAAGAACAAAGCAAAATTGGAAGACTTGAGCAACATCAGAAAGGAGAACTCGGGTGAACGGGTAGAGGTTACTTAAGGTATTCAGGTTTCCAAGGAAAGTGCCGCCCAACTTGAGTAGAAGTTGTTTAAATTTCAGGAAGAACTGGACCAAGTTCGGAACTTGGCAAACTTATCATTTTCTCTCACTACCCCAGATGTCAATGCTACAAATACTACACCTCCACAAAACATCCCAAAACCACAAAACCAATCTGCTCCCCATCACCACTGCAACATATGCCACATTTCGAACAACACCCCACTACTCATTCCTGAACCACTAAACTCCACAAATGATCATCCCCACCACACCCCCATCCATGTGTAAACCATACCATAATATACTCAACCTATTTCAAGCACACCAGAGTCTGATGACAAAGACTCTCTCATCAGGAACCTGGACGCAAAACTCAAGAAGCTGACTAGCCGAGTCCAAGGTGTCGAAGGAAGCAAGAGGATTGAGGGACTAAATTACGAAGACCTTTGCATTCAACCAGATGTCGAACTGCCTGAGGGGTACAAACCTCTCAAGTTTGAGATGTTCGATGGCACCGGGGATCCTAGAGTTCATCTAAGGACATACTGTGACAAACTGGTCGGAGTAGGAAAGGATGAAAAGATTCGCATGAAGCTCTTTATGAGAAGTTTAAAAGGGGATGCTCTATCTTGGTACATTATCCAAGAACCGAAGAAGTGGTCGAATTGGGTAAATATGGCGTCCAATTTCATGGACAGATTCAGATTCAACACAGAGAATACACCAGATGTGTTCTACATCCAGAACTTAAAGAAGAAACCCACGGAGACATTCCGCGAGTATACTACTCGTTGGAGAACAAAAGCCGCTAAGGTCAGGCCGGCTTTAGAAGAAGAACAAATGAACATGTTTTTCGTCTGGGCTCAGGACCCACAGTACTATGAGAGGTTGATGTTGATCGAAGGCCAGAAATTTTCCGACATCATCAAACTAGGGGAGAGGATCGAGGAAGGTAACAAAAGTGGTATGGTCACTAACTTTGAATCATTGCAGGCTACCAACAAGGCTCTACAGTCTGGGGGCACATCCAAGAAAAGGGATGTGGGTGCCGTGATGGTTGCACAGAGAACAAAATCCCCAATAAAATACCAAACCTACCCAATACTCCCCCCTACATATCAACCTACCTCAAATTACCAAGCACCTTTGCCCTCTTACCAAACTCCACCACCTACTTACCAAACATCTCCACCTCTCGCATATCAGCCTACTTCACCCAAATACTCCCAACCCGCACACATCTACCAAGCCTACAATACCCAACAAGTTCACTATCAATCACCTTACCAAAATTTCCCTAGACCCCGACCAAACTTCAACTGCAGACCTCCCAAACAATACACTACCATTGCCGAACCAATCGACCAGCTATATGAAAGGCTTAAAGTTGTTGGTTACGTCACCCCCATCCCTGCCATAACTCCAGAAAACCCTTCCCAATGGATCAACCCAAACAAAACCTATGCATACCATTCCGGCATGAAAGGGCATACCATTGATGAGTGTCGCTCCCTGAAGGACAAGATTCAGGCTTTGATTGATAATAAGATCATCGTGGCAAAGGATCCTGCTCCTAATGTTTGCAACAACCCCCTGCCTGACCACAAAGGCGGAGGCATTCACATGATTGAGATAGAAGATGATTGGGACCCCGAAGGTTCAATCGGATTGATCGCTGAAGGTGACGAGCCAAAGAAACCAACAGTAACACTTAATCCAATTGTAGTCTAGATCCAGCCTTCTAAAGATACTGAAGTGAACATGTCCATACCACTTGATATTGAAACACCATCTTCTGCAAAGGCGCCAGGACCAATTGAGGTCGAGTTTGGGTCCCCAAAGGCACCTACACCATTTGAAGTCGATGTGTTACCTCCCAAAGAAATGGTACCTACCCCAGTGGCAATGTCAGCCATAGCATTATTCCATATGAAGGCCATCCCTTGGGATTACACAGCCGAGGAAAGGAAAAGGGAAAAGGCCAAAACTGGAGAAGCAGTTGTGGTGCAGGGTATGACAAGAACTGGCAGGGTTTATACTCCGGAACATTTAGCTGAATCAAGTAAGCAGGCCTCTGGACGCCCTATTAAAACTGGGCCCGATGATCTCTGGAGGAAGATACAAGCAAAAGAGTACTCAATCGTAGACCAATTGAATAAAACACCTGCACAAATTTCTATCCTAGCTCTTCTGCAAAGCTTCGATGCATATAAGAATGCCTTGTTGAAAATCCTGAGTGAGGCATATGTACCCAGCAACATAACTGGAGGAGAAATGACGAACATGGTTGGGAAAGTATTGGAAAGTCACAAAATCACTTTCCATGAATATGAGTTACCATCGGAAGGGCTGAGCCACAACAAAGCATTGCACATCACCGTGCAGTGCAAGGATTATTTCATCACTAGAATTCTGATTGACGGAGGGTCCAGCCTTAATATTTGTCCATTGGTGACTCTCAGAACCTTGGGGAAGAACCTTTATGAAATTAAGGATGGAGCCATCAATGTCAAAGCTTTCGATGGTTCCCAAAGGTCCACTACTTGGGAAATCAGTTTGTGTCTACAAATGGGACCGACTTGGTTCGACGTTGACTTTCAAGTAATAGACGTCCCAACATGTTACAACTTGCTTTTGGGACGACCTTGGATTCATGCTACTGGAGCTGTAGCATCAACCCTACACCAGGCAGTGAAGTTTGAATGGAATCACCAAAAGGTGATTATTCACGGTGATGGTAGCAATCCCATATACAGTCGTCAGACCATCCCAGCAATTGGAGGAAAAAGGAAGATAGGTGGAGAAACTTACCATCACATTGAGCGAGTCAACACCGTAGACAAGGATAAATGGTGGGATAACAAGATTGAAAGTATACTGAATTGGAGCGGATATGAACCTGGCAAGGGACTCGGCAAGAATCTCCAGGGAATCACCAAACCTATCAAACTGAAGAAGCGTGGTACCACTTTTGGTTTGGGATATGAATACACTTGGGAGGAGTTCAATCACTGGTCGCCACCATGGTGCAGTCCCTACTATCCACTGGAGCATCATATACCTCACCTTGAGCAGACTTTCCAGCCAGCCGATGTCATATATAGGTCAGAAGAAGAGGAAGCACTAGCGGTAATGAGGAATTTATTTTTGGAAGATGATAACATGGACTGTTGCATCATTTTCGAGGAGGAAAGGGAGGAAGGCCCTTCCATACAAGCCGTGAGCTGAGGAGCATGCCTCAACAATTGGTCCATCAGAACCACCAGGGCCCAAAAAGCTTCGGGGTAGCAAGTCTGAACAAAGCACCATACATCATCTTTATTTTTTTGCTAGTTGACTTTCTTTCCGCATTTTAATTTTGAAATAAGAGCTCCAATGTTCAAAAAAATTATGAAATTTATCAAAGCATTTCAGTTTCTTATAAATCTTGCTCTTATTACCTTTTCATCATCTACTCTATTTACACATCATTACTATTACTTATCTTGATGGACCGACGATTGTGACTTGCAACGAGACAACGGAACAAACGAATATAGACTCAGAGAGGATGATATACCAGAAGAGGTTGTTAAAGAGGTCGAGGATTTTGAAAATAGACCTAAGTCCAACTTGGACGAGACTGAGGTTGTTAATTTGGGAGATACAGAAAATGTCAAAGAAATGTGCATCAATGTTCATCTGTCACCATCAGAAAAGGAAGAGTACACGGAATTCCTAAGGGAATATAAGGACATATTCCCCTGGTCATATGATGATATGACTGTTCTCAGTACATCTATTGTAACTCACAAATTGCCAACCGATCCAACATGTCTGCTAGTAAAATAGAAGCTCAGAAAGTTCAAGCCAGATATGAGTTTTAAGATCAAGGAAGAAGCCACCAAGCAAGTCAAAGCCAAGGTTCTCAAGGCAGTGGAATATCCAACATTGTAACGACCCGGCCGGTCATTTTTAGAATTTACACCCTATTCCCCTATTAACTGCTTCCTCTAAGTTCATTTCTGCTATTTTGATTGACGGGACGTTCTGTGTTTGAATTCGGAGTGTTTTGGGACACTTAGTCCCTAAATGAGAGCTTAAGAGTTGAAAAAAAGGGTCCATAATCGGAACTGTGTGAAGACGGCCTCGGAATGGAAATCTGATGGTTCTGTTAGCTCCGTTAGGTGATTTCAGGGTTGGGAGCGTGTTCGGAATGTATTTTGGAAGCCCGTAGCTCATTTAGGCTAGAAATGCCGAAAGTTAGTATTTTTGCAATTTCCGGTTGATATGTGAAATTTTGATCCAAGCATCATAACGGAATTCCAGAAGTTGTTACAGCTTCATTAGGTGATTTAGGAGATGTGTGCAAAATTTCAAGTCATTCGGACATGTTTTGGTCGGATTTTTGATCGAATGTGTGTTTTTGAAGTTTTAAAAGAACTTAGGCTTGAATTCGTTATAATTCGATGATTTTAGTGTTAATAGAGGTGTTTTGATGATTGGAACAAGTTTGTATGACGTTTTAGGAGGTGTTGGTATTTTTGGTTGAGCTCCCTGGGGCCTCGGGTGGGTCATTTTTGGAAGATTATTGTTGTTTTAAGCATAAACATGTAATGATCTAAAGGTCCATTTTTAGTTACAGAGATTGAAATTTGATTTCGAGACTTCCAGAATTTAAATCATGAATTATAGGACTGATCTAAAAATTTTGATTTAATTTCATCAAGTCGTGATTGGGTTTTTGTCGCGATATGTGAGTTAATTGTTTAACGAGCGAAATGGGTATTGAACTGGGCAAACGAACTTTGAATTGAGTTTCAATTGAAAGGTTGTGTTCATATTATTATTTGTGACTCATAGGAACAAGAATCGTCTAATTCTGAGTTCGTATGATGGAGTTAGAGCCATTTTTGTGAAAAATGACTGTGCAGTAATTAATTGGCTGCTGGTGTAATTTGTAGCAGCAGTGAACAGTAACCGCGAGTGAACAGTAATCGCACAGGGTGAACAGTGCAACGCGTGTGAACAGTGATTCCGCGTGAACAGTGATTGCGAAAATTAAATCTGGGCAGTGTTATTTTTATCCGAGAAATTTAGCATTTTAGCCATATTTTGAGTTTTAGAGCTCCGATTGAGGTGATTTTTGCAGCGTTGTTCTCGTCTCAACAAGGGGGTAAATATCTGATCTTTATTTTTATGTTTCTCCATGATTATTTCTGTTGGTTTCTATTTTTATCCGTATTTGGATGGTAGAAATTAGGATTTTGAGCCCCAAAGTTGAAAAA
>MDKF010186672.1:0-12394 GCA_026770625.1 Nicotiana glauca | reverse complement strand
CGGGATTAATTCGGTGACTTGAGACACCATTATATTCTCAAGTGGCGACTCTGAAACATTTAAATAACTAATCCCATTCCGACCGTCCTTTAATTGGAAAAACTCATTTTATTATACCCTTCGCGGGGTATAGTAAGCCGTAAAAAGAGGTGTGACAAGCATCACCTAAAATTTCGCTTCGACTCACAAACCGAACAAGTTCTAGACACAAGTACAATATGGACTACACATAAACCTCACCACACATGGCACATGACTCACTAAGGATGATCCCATTCTGACTCTGAAACAAATTCAAGTATTCACGGAGTCACGAGATATTAAGCATTAAGCATAAAGTGAACATAAGTTAAGAAAATGAGACATAAAACATGCTATCCAATTTATAAAGGCATCATGAACAATTTCAAAATATTGGGAAGATACTCCACATGCCAAAGCTTAAATATGCTACTATCAAACAAGTCAAAGGAACCTAAGTTCATCACCCTTTCTCCTTTATTTCGTAAAGTCCTAATCTACTCTAAAAAATAAAAAAATACTACCCAGTTCAAACTACATCCCATGGAAAAGAACCGATGCACCAAGAAAAATCACGGAGAATTATTACTACCTAAAGAAAGATAAAAGATATATTTTTGTATTTTTTATTTAGACTTTAATCCCTCAAGAAAAATGTCCACATAATCCATCGTCGGGAAAAGTCTAATTTTCTACCTTTTTCAATTTTTTTTCTTATTTTCCACATTAAAAAAAAATAAATTAAGCTACTAAAATACTACACAACTACGGAAAAAAATAAGAATCTAAAATACTAAAAAGCTAATTATCCAACGGAATTCTCCCACCCCACACTTAAAAAAGTGCAATGTCCCCAATGCATAAATAAATCAGAAATAACAAGGGTGGACAAGAAACTCCAGAAAGGCCAAAGGCCGAAGCACTAGCAGCTCACGGGATACTCAAACTTCTCCCAAGGATGGTCCTTTGTGCGGGTAGCTCACATTAGTTCCAACCATCTGGTTCGCATTTGCATACTTCCAGTGGCTTTTCTTCTATGCTCATAATTCTAAAAAAAATGCTACAAAGATAGAAAAATAAAATTAAAAAAATAAATAAAAATAAAAGAAAGCAGTAAAGCTGGGTTACCTCCCAAAAGCGCCTCATTTAACATCGCGGCACGATGTGAACCACTTTTTCCTCCACCTCGAACTTATAAATTATACCCCTAACATGGCATCCAGTCTGCGACTATGCTCCAGTAGTAGGGCTACAATGTTAACCATGCCAAGTAATAATTTTTTTACTCTGCAGTTCTTGGCCTTTAGATGAAGAATGTAATTTTTGCATTTTGGCACAACAAATTCAAGAATATAGGCACTCTCATCCTCACTTTTTGACTTTTCCATAGGCTCAGATGGCTTGATTAGTATCTTACTATATAAACACAATGTGGAAAATTGATTGGAATGAGGTCTAATACGCCATAACTCATGCATTTTAATACTATTTGCATCCCCATATTTACATACACACAAGTCTCCTAAAGTAATATTATATACTCCCTCATATGACTCTAGATCACTCTTTTCAACATCTTCAAGAAAAATATGGTCTAATGATTGGTATTCTCATTTTAGCTCCTCAATTTGTTCTAGAAGATTTTTTTCGGCTTCACACAACTCATTATTAAATTATTGGGCGTTACGTGCATCAATCTTTGAACTCAAATCTGTATCTATGTTATGTACAACCAAGCAAAAATTATCAATTTTATGTACAAGCTCATCTCTCTCCTTAGACCAGTCATTCACCAATTTTGTTAGAAGACAACGACATTCCTCGTATTCCCTTAATCGTGAATATTCTTCCCAATACCAAACCTTATTCCCATATTCAAATTCAGACCTCCTAGAAATCAGGTCATGACAAGCCCAAAAAGACGGGCCATAAAAGTCTTCCGTCAACCATGCTTCTTCATCAATAACCTTACCTCCGGATATTTTATCCCCATATGTCATGTTCAGAGAACTAGAAACACAATAAGAGAGCGATCAAAATTATTATAAAAATAAAAATATTTACAAAAAGAGAAGAAAAAAAAAATCAAAACTTGTAGAGATAAAAGTAAAAGTCTAATATAGAAAAATAGGTAATTTCTAAGTCCTCGGCAACGGCGCCAAAAACTTGTTGCGGCCAAACGCACACGCAAGTATATGCAGTCATCAAGTAATAAAGTGACTAAAAGTCGGATGTCGATCTCACGAGGACTTGTGATTAACTATGGATTAAATTAGACTATCCTAATTATTTAAACAAGAATTAAACCTAGAAGTATTTGATTCTAAACTAATTAAATATAGAATATGAATAATGAACTTTGAACAGAGAAAAAGCAGATTTTTATGATATCAATGTAATGAAAACGATCTAAGGTTATGGGCTATCTAACATTCCTATTGTATTTTTCAATTGAATTGACTAACTAATTTATCTAATTTATTGGTTGACAGGGTTAATATTGCTCCTAAGAATCTGTCGAGTTCTTACTCGCCTATTCAAGCTAACCTAACTCCTATATGTCTATGGAATTAGAATCAACAAGAACGCATTTATAATTCCTATAAATCAACCAAGCAAGACAATTAGGTATAAGTCTATCCTAACCGCAAATTCGTTCCCCGATGCCCAGCTTCAAGAACTTGCTCTACTCAATCCTATATGCAATCTAGAATTTCCACTTTCGAGTTCAATTCAAGATTCGTAGATAGTATTCAATTGGTGATCAAAAAATTAAATAATTAAGAGTAGGATTAAATAAATAAACCAATATGATTAACTAAGTAATAAAACTCAATATCCAAATAACAATAGTCATGAAAGAACCACAACCCTAGAACATGAAGTTTAGCTCCAAATAGACATGGTAGCAAAACAATAAATCATACAAAGAAATATAAAAATTACTAAGTTTGGTGGAAGAAAAGATAAAACCCGATGAGTTCTGGCCTCCACGGCGGCTATGTGTCAAAAGTATGTCTAGCTCCATCAAAATACATTTTTCCATGTATATATACCAAGTAGGGTTGGGCCCAAATAATTATACCTTCTTCAATGTGAAAAAAGGACACTTTTCTCGGGTTTGACTAGCGCGGTCGCGCTAGTGGCCGTGCATATTGCCCAATATTCTGCTTGAAGAGCGCGGCTGCGCTATTGACGTGCACTTTTCACCCTTTTTTATTTAGAATTTGGAAAAACGTAAAACATTAAAGTTGTAATCCTTTACTTAGCTTTCCAACCATATATTTTGGAGCCCAAATGGAGTTCTAATGTTATGTGTATTTTACTAGACAGTGCGCAATATGCCTACTCGAGTCTTCGTTTGTTCTTAACTATCAAAGTTGACACCTGACACGATCCCGGCTTAATTCCTTGGGCTTTTACTCAAACTTCAAAGCTCTAAATCACTTGAATTCATTCCATAGCATCTATATTGCTCGAAATCACTCCTACAAGGCATAAAGCACACCGTTAGTGCATAACACTAGCGATTAAAGCAAAAACTCAACTCTAAAGTGCAGTAAATTAGAGTGTAATAATCGATTAAAATGCGTAATTATATCCTATCATCAATCTTGGAGATGGGTTCACATATGATTGTGGACTGTGCTATGAAGCAACTGATATAGTTGATACGTTCTAAGAAGCTCATCACATCCTTTTTGCTCTTAGGTGGTAGTAACTCCTGAATAGCTTTGACTTTAGACGGATCCAGTTCGATCGCTCGATGACTGATGATTAATCCCAATAACTTTCTTGTGGGAACCCCGAATGCACACTTTACGGAGTTCAATTTCAAATTGTATCTCCTTAGCCTGTCGAAGAACTTCCTCAAGTCTGATATGTGATTTGCAGCCCCCTTGGATTTGATAATGACACCATCCACATACACCTCTATTTCTCTTTGTATCATATCATGGAAGATAGTTGTTATGGATCTCATGTAAGTGGCTTCAGCGTTCTTCAAATCGAATGGCATTATCTTGTAACAATATACACCCTATGGTGTAATAAAAGTTGTCTTCTATGCATCTTCTTCATCCATGCAAATCTGGTGATAACACGCGAAGCAACCTACAAAGGATTGGAATTCATGCTTTGCGCAGTTATCAATCACGATGTGTATATTTGGCAGTGGAAAATCGTCCTTGGGATTTGCTCTGTTTAAATCTCGATAGTCAACATATACTTTGAACTTCGCATCTTTCTTCGAAACCGGGGCAATGTTAGCTAACCAGGTTGGATATTCGACCACCCTGAGAACTTTCGCTTTCAGCTCTATTGGTTTGGTGATTCCTTGGAGGTTCTTTCCCAACCCTTTGCCGGTTTCATATCCGAACCATGCTAGTATGATTTCTATTTTGTTACTCCAATACTTATCCTTCTCGGCAGCATTGACCCGTTCGATGTGATAATAGGTTTCCCCTCCTAGCCTTCTTTTATGTCCAATGGTCGGGATAGTTTGACTAGTGTAGATGGGGTTACTCCCATCTCCGTGGATGATCATCTCCTGATAGTTCTATTCGAATTTCATGGCTTGATGTAGCATGGAAGGCACAGATCTAGTAGCATAGATCTATGGTTGTCCCAACAGAAGATTATCTGAGGCTGGTATGTCAAGTACTTGGAATTCAATGTCAAACCAAGTTGGCCCCATCTACAAGCAAAAGTTAATTTCCTCGATCGTGGCCCTATGGGACCCATCGAAAGCCTTCACATTCATGCTTCCTACCTGTATCTTGTGGAAACCTTTGTCCAACCTCTTCGGAGTGTCTTATAGACAAATATTTAAGCTCGAAGCCCCATCAACCAGGACCTTGGCAATGAACTTGTCTTCAAATTACATTGTGATGTGCAATGCCCGATTGTGATTCAAACTCTTGGGCAGTAGCTCATCTTCATGGAAGATAATCTTATGGATCTCCAGCACGTCCCACCATGTTGTCCCTTTCTCCACCAGTGATGTTATTGGGTACATAAGCCTCGCTCATTACTTTCATCAAAGTGTTCTTGTGTGCCTCTGAATTCTGCAATAGTGGCAGGATAGATATCTGCGTAGCGACTTTGTTCAGATGGTCAACAACAGAATATTCCTTTGCCTGTACTTTCCTCCACATATCATCTAGCCTTGTCTCAATGATAGGCTGCCTAGAAGTGGCATCCTTACCTGATCCTCCCAAATGTTCCAGTGTATAGACTCTTCCAGTTCTAGTCATTCCTTATGCAGCATCAGATTCCTCTATCTTAGCTTTCCCTTTTCGCCGAGCCTCGACAACATAATCCCAAGGTATTGCTTTTGAGTTGAATGGGGGTGTAGCTGATACTGTCATGGTAAAAGGTATGACCACTTCTACTTCAAATGAAGTAGAGTTGGCTGCGAGCGGAGCCACTTCCACCTTGGATGGAACTGATGCAGTTACCTCAACATTAATTGGTGCCTGAGTCTGAACCACAATTGGAGTAAGTGTGACTGCAACCTTAAAGTCATCTCCTTCACGAATAAACCCGAGCGACCCCTCGGGGTCCCATTCTTCGTTTGTCTCTATCACATGTACACCATCACCTATGTGATCAGGGAGGGGATTGTTGCAGACATTAGGTGCATCTTCCTTTTCTTGTATGACCTTGTTTTCAATGAGCATATGGATCTTATCCTTCAATGTTCGGCACCAAGAAATGGTGTTCCCTTTCATACCGAAATGGTACGCACAAGTTTTTTTTCGGATTGACCCATTGGGATGGATTTTCTAATGCCATAGCAGGAATAAGAGTGGCGTAACCTACAGCTTTTAGCCTTTCATATAGTTGGTCGATTGGCTCAGCAATGGCAGTGTATTGTCTGGGTGGCTTACAGTCGAAGTTGGGTCTTGGTCTTGGATAGTTTTGGCGAGCTGGTGGTGATTGGAAGTGTGATGGTTGGCAGTATAAGTTTGATGGACAGTGGTTGGTTGGGAATATCTGGGAGATGAAGGCTGATATGTAGGCAGTTATGCTTGGTATGAGATAGAGGTGTTTGATATGTGGGAGGAGGTGTTTGATATGTGGGTGGAGGTGTTTTATATGTGGGTGGAGGGGTCTGATAGACAAGTGGAGATTTTGGACCCTGGGCCACCATTACTGCCCCAATATCTCTCTTCTTTGATATGCCGCCTGATTGTAACGATTTATTTATGGCTTGGAGTGCCTCGAAATTCATTACTATCTCGCTCTTGATTCCTTCTTTTATCCTTTCTCCAAGTTTGATGATGTTAGAGAATTTTTTATTTTCGATGACCATCAACCTCTCATAATATTGCGGATCATGTGCCCCGACAAAGAATTTATTCATATGTTCTTCATCCAAAGAGGGCATGACCTTGGCCGCTTCCAACCTCCAATGAGTAGCATACTCACGAAAGGTCTCAGTAGGTCTCTTCTTGAGATTTTGAATATAGAAAACATCTGGTGCATTTTGTTTTGTTAAACTTGAACCAGTCCATAAAATTCGATGTCATGCTTACCTAATTTGACCATTCTTGGGATTTTGGCTGATATAGCAAGACAATGTGTCCCCAGTAAGGCTCCTCATAAAGAGCTTCATCTGGATCTTTTCATGTTTCTCGACCCTGACAAGCTTGTCATAATAGGTCCTTAGATGAGCCCTGGAATCGCCCGTGCCGTCAAACATCTCAAACTTGGGAGGTTTGTATCCCTCAGGAAATTCCACATCTGGATGTATACACAAGTCTTCATAGTTTAATCCTTCCATTCCTCTGTCACATTCAACACCTTGAACTCCACTTGTTAACTTCTTGAGTTCTTCAACTATGATTTTAATGAGCAGGTCCTTCTCAGAGGATTCTGGTGCGCAGGAGATTGGTTGCGTATAATGAGGTATAGTTTCTACATATATAGTGTTCCTTTGATGGGTTCCAGGTACTTGGGTATAATTATGGTTATTCATGGAGTTTTGGGGATCGGGATTGAGCGGTGGTATGTTTTGGGGATTATGGTAAGTGGTGGTTGGCGGGTAATGAATTGGTTTATTGTGCTGTTGCGACGGAGCTGTTAATGGGTTGGGATTCTAGGGTGGAGTTGCATATTAATTTGGTGCGATAGGATTTAGTGGCTATTGGTTTTGTGTGTTCTGAGGAGGTGTGAGTTCCTTGTGTTTTTTTTGGTGGATATCAGGGACATTGAGGGTGAGTGACAAATTTTTCAAGTTGCGAACTTCCTCAAGTTCTCCTAGCAATTCTAGTATCTTTTGTTTCAGTCTCAAGACTAGATCATTTGGGGCCGGAGTACTGTGGCCATCTGAGGTTTCTGCATTCTCAATATTCTCCTTTCGGATTCCACTTAAGTCGTCCATCTTTATTTTTCCTCTGCCTTTTGTGTTGCTTGGAGGAGGAGGAGGTGGAGGGCCTCAAGATATAGTATGATACGACGATGAGGCCAGTATGAGTGAACCAACCTAAGGGGGTGGTAATAATAAAAATAAGCAAAAACAAAAAGGTAACAAATTAGTGAGGATTCTAAAACATTTGCAGTATTTAAATACATATTGTGGAATGTAAATTCATGTCCTACTTTGGGAACCTCGTTGTGCCCGAGGTGGGCCTAGCAACAAATAAACTTGAATAACTTTTAATGCCAATAAATGCTTCATTTCATAATATAAAATTAACAAATCCCAAAACGACACTAAGATAATAATAAAATAAGTCACTACTGGCACTTGGCCTTATTACATTTTAGGAAAAAGCAAATAAATCTATCCTATTTGGTCCCAGAAGGACCTTCCCCGGATTCGATCTTCCGGACTCCATCATATAGATCCCCCAACTACCGCAGCCCCAGCAGCAAGTAGGCTCTGGCCAAGTGTCCTCCTTCAGCTCCTTCAGTATTCTGGCAATTTTCAATTCTCTTTGAGACTTTGCCTTTTAGCTCCACTATTTCTTGCTCTAGATATTCCAGTTTCTTGTTGGAAGTGATTGCCATCTTTTTCCAATCCTTTATCAACCTCACATTTCTCTCATGTATTTCCCGATGCTTATTCTCAGAGTCATGGACCCTCTTGCGCAACCTGTTGTATTTGACTTGAGCTTCAGCTTCCTCATCTATGATTTTGTTCCCTCGACCGGGCCCTGATGTCACCATTCCCTTCAGATTGTCCTCTAACCATGCCGGGTAGAGAGGTTCACACCCTACATGATACCTGTCTAGCTCAACAGTGCTCTTCTCCATAATGATTTTGAAGTGTCACGTGTGCTGAGCTTGGCACTTGTAAGGGACATCATCATCTTGGAAGTCTGCCTTGAAATGACTCATCTTGACAATCCTTGGTACAACCTATTTTCTGCCTGCTTGCCTCATAACTCGCATAGGGACATATGAGTATATCCCTCTCAACCCGATCAGCATCAAGTTTGGAGCAGTCCTGGACCTGATAATAAATTCGTTTGTTGGGAACCATTCAAACATCCATTGCACTTGTTCCTCGGTCAGATTGTTGAAGAACTCTACCCATTCTTTGGTGCTTTCTAGCTGAGCAAATCTGTCTGCAATGTAAGTCATCTGCTTAGGGTGACGGAAGGCAACATGGTCGTTTTAAGCCCTTCGCGAAAATTCTTGGCGATAGCGACCCTTTTGGAAATGCTCCAGCAACCATAACTGCAGCAACAAATTACAACCCTTGAAATACTTGACCCCTCTTTGACATCGTTCTAGAGCCCTGTAGATATCGGCTATGATCATGGGGACTATGGCATATGTCTGTCCATTAATCCCTTCCATCAGAGTCTTGGCGACCATGGCCAACCGAGTTTGGATTCTTCCTTTTTTCATTGAGAACACTATCAGGCCTAGAAAGCACACAATGAATACAAACACTCTGTGGTGGATGTGACCCAGTGAATTGAGAGAGATCTCATCATGGTAAGTACGTAAAGACTTGCTATGGCCATACATCTCGTACAGGTATTCAAAAGGTATGTAAGATTCTTTTAAACACACTATGTCGACATTCTTCTTCAGCCCCATCATCTTCAAAAAAACCCTGCCCGTACGGTTTTCTAGTACAAATAGCCTGGGACTATCCAGTCAATCCCGTAAGCCCTCAAATTTCTTCTAGAAGCGGTGTAATTTCTGTGTCACCGAAATGAAACACAGCCCTCTCACTATGCCAGATTAAAGTGGTAGCTTCGATTAACTTGTTGTTTGGTTCAATATCTAGCAAGGAAGGCAGGTTACCCAGGTACTTTCTCACATGTTTCTTGTCACATGAGGAAAGGTCCTCCCATCAATCTAGCAGCAATGGTGGGATGTTGCTAACCATACCGAATCTGAGGACTTTGTGCCTCATTTTCTGCAAAATAAAAAAGGGTTAGACCTTACCCCAACCAGATCAACTATTTATACATTTATGATCAACATATAGGCATTTAGTTCTCCAAATTAATGCACATAACGTGGTTGTGTCTGTTGGAATTATGGAAAACCCTATGGACTGTGGATAAGGCTTGTCTTAAAGGACCATTATGTGGACAACATAACTAATCCAACTAGGTTTGACCATGATGCATGCACAATGTTAACCAGAGTAAGGTTTCTACGGGGTTTTAGACTGGTACCCTCAAGCGGACAACTCGAGGGGGAAGGCACGGAACCGTCGATTGCACCGGTGATCGACTGGTTTTACCATAAATAAGACTTTTTGAATTAAATGGTAGTAAATAGGAAGAGGCAACCACTTATTAAAGCGTTGCTATAGGATTTTATACGCACAAGTGGAATATGATGCGGAGCATGATTTATGTAGCAACTAATAACATGTAGTCAAGTATTTTCACGTAGGAAAAAAAAATACAGCATTTAAATAATTGAAAGACGGTTATAGGAAAATAGAAAACAAAGCGACAAGTCAGTTTCAGGGTTAAAGAACCATAAATGCTTTAAAATGGACAGTTAAATTCAAATAAGTGAGAAGGGTACAAGATAAGCATGTTTGGACTAATTTGTAAAACGATAAGTTCGTTATGGTAAGAGCCTAAAAGGTATCCCCAGTAGAGTCGCCATGCTGTCACACCCCCTTTTTTTCCTCCGCGGAGAGAGGTCCTGGTTTCGACATTCATGGGGGGTAATGACTCATTTCCTTTTGGGAATTGGGTATTTGAAGAGTCGCCACCTAACGGGTTATGGTGCGTTAGGGCACCTAGAGCGATTAACTCTTGGATTGGTTTGCATTAGCAGAGATTAGGGCAAGCGCTTGAAATAACCTCGAGGGGAAGGTGTTAGGCACCCTCTTGGTCCACAACTGTGGATCCCGGCTGAACTTAAGTTTGCAAATTATTCCATTAACAGATAAATAGTTGAATCAAATAATTTACAAGTAAAGCACGCTGTATAACTCAAATAATAAGATAAAGATTTTGAACAAGTTGTATAAAACAAAGTTTTAAACAAAAGGAAATTTTGGGAAAAAGAGAAGTCCTAGGATGGTTAGCCTATAGGATCACCCACACAATGTCCAGTAAACACTCCTCAATGAGGGGCTACAAGTGACATTAGCGCATAGTCATTATATCCCATATCTACCCTTCTCACCCCTTAGTGGTCATTAAAGCGAGTGTTGTTCGGTGATCTCTATTGTGTGATGTTATCTGTCCCTTCTTAATGGTCTTGGAGGGATTTTATGACCTCTACTATAGGTAGTTCTAGACAGACCCCTAAGGGTTTAAAGGTGAAAATACTAAGGCGACCGGAAAGAACAATTAGAAATTTGGCACATAAGATAGAAGGGAGGAATTAGAGATTCAAGTTTACCTCCTCAAACAATACACATAAGCAGCATGACTCAAGAACAAATAAGGGCCTTTGTTAAGCAATATCCTAAGGCATGATGTCTAAGTGAATATCAAGACACAGAAGACAGGTAATTTATCTTATAAACTCGGAAGTGATGACCCTATCAGTTGCCTATTGATTTTTAAAAGCCTGTTTAAAAGATCAGAATGACATTAAGTCACAGAAATAGATTCAAAGTTACTGGATTTGGAAACTCCCTAAAGGCTTGCCTACACACGGAATAACGATAATTACGTTTTATAGTAAAACATGGCCGATCTTAAAAGGAACAGATTCTTGAATCCCTATAGGCATGCTGTTTAATGATAGATTAAGATGTTTTGAAAAAACACATTTCAATGAAATATAAACCGCTAATTAAACTGATTTAGAAGTGAACTAATCGTGGGCTGGGTTGATTTATTTAAACTAAACTGGTTTGAATCTATAGGTGGAATTTCTGGTATTGTGGGATGGGTTGATGTGACGAACCGGTCCGTCGTCACGTGAGTTACTGCCTCATTTTCCCCGTTATATGCTTGTTCATGTTTCTATATATGTATTTGGTGAATTTGAGTAAATTCGGATCGAGTTTGATAGGAAATGGGATAACTAGTCTCTTTGATGAAGGAATAGTTTGGAAAAATCAACCGGACATTGACTTGTGAGTTAGAGGGCTCGGAATCGAATTCTGATGGTTCGGTTAGCTTCACGGGGTGGATTTGTGACTTAGGAGAGCGATCAGAATCGAATTTGGAGGTCTGGTGTAGAAATAGGCTTGAATTGGCGAAGTTGGAATTTTGGCGAATTCCGATCGATAGGTGAGATTTTGATCCGAGAGTCGGAATGGAATTCCGACAGTTGCAGTAGCTTTTTTGGTGATTTTGGATATGTCTGCAAATTTTCAGGTCATTCAGACATCGTTTGGTCGGGTTTTTGATTGGATGTTGGTTTCGGAGGTTATAGTTGAAACTTAGGCTTGAATCCGCCTTGATTTGATGATTTTTGTATTTAAGGATGTATTTTTATGATTGAAACAAGTTCCTATCGTGTTTTGGAGTAGGTTGGTGGTTTTGGTTGAGGTCCCAGGGGCCTCGGAGGTGATTCCGGGGATCAAACGGATCATTTTTGGTATAGCCTAAGGTCAGATTTCTGCTGGTATTTGTTGCAGACATTTATTCTACGCGATCGCGGGGCAGCAGTTGCGATCGCATAGAAGAGTTGGAGAGTCTTGGTTGTTTACTCAATGCGATTGCGGGAATGAGTTATGCGATCGCATAAGAGGAGGAAGTTGTTCTCTGCGATCGCGGTCTGGTAAGATGCGATCGCGTAGTTATAAATTCAGATGAAATGCGATTGCATAGTGGGGTTGTGCGATCGCATAGACCATTTTTGGGCCCTTGGAAATTTGTTCATCGCGATCGCATGCCTAGGGATGCGATCGCATAGAGTATTAACTGGGCGACAGAAGGGTTTTTAATATCAGTTCATCCGCGACCTATCTCCATTTTTC